>JAJKFI010013561.1:0-24599 GCA_029204185.1 Lerista edwardsae
CACACACACACACACACACACACACACACACACACACACACACACCTTGAGCTCTTTTCACTGAGCCGTCAGAGACAAAACCAGGAAACAGGATCAGGAGACAAAACCAGGAAACTCTCTACTTTCATGGCCAAGATAATTCAGGGGAGAGGACACCACCAGACAGGGCCGGCCCATCCATGGGGTCAACTGAAGCAGTCGCCTCAGGCAGCAGATTAGTGCAGATTAGTGCTTGCCTCCTTGCCTCCATTGCTCCTCCTTCCACTCCCTGGATTGGAAAAGGAAAAGGGCGACAGGACAGAAAGGACTTGGAACGGAGATTCCCCATGAACCCAGTGGAAGCTGCCTTGCATTTCAGGATGGAAGAAAGGTGGTGTCTAAAGGGGGTAAAAGAAACGTTTTTAATGAAAGAATGAAAACTGTGACCTTTCCCATTAACTTCAAGTGCTCTTTAAGCAGATCCATTGATTACACTATCTATATACTTTGAACTGTGATAGCGGCTGCTTTAATGAGAGCTGTCTTGAGAGTCATTTTGATTAGAGGCAAGGCCGAAGTGTATTAAGTAAATAAGTACATGTGACGCTATCAATGCACAAGGCATTTGTGGAGGATACAGAAAGCTGCCTTCTGCTGAGTCAGGCACTGGCCAATCTAGCTTAGCGTTGTCTTCATGGACTGGCAGCAGTTCTCCAGGGCTTCAGGCTGGAGTGATCAGGGAAGGCGGGGGGAGCCTTGGTGCAGGTGCCTCTCTCTTGGGGCAAGGTCAACATTGGGAGATTCTGGTATCACCACAAGGCATGCATAGGACTATTGGAAGCCATCCTTCCAGTTATGCAACGATTTCTTGAAACAACTACTGTAGTGGCCTGGTTCCCACCTGGGGGTCAGGACTTCATAGGAGGCCGCACACAGATTTTCAGGGGCGCGCGAAGAGCCATCTTAAAAAGCTGGGTGCCACCATCTTGGAAACTTCATTTTGGCTAGGGAAGAAACTTCCCCATTTAACTGCCATTTCCTCAATGCTTGTGGCTGCGAGGGAAATTAGCCTTGCTATGGACTTGTGTGTGCGTATGCGTGTGTGGAAGTCTCTCCCAGGTCTCTTTCTGAGCAAGCATGTCACACCCTTCCATGTGCATGCCTAGGTGAGTCTCAGCACATGGGGGAAGAGGAATGTAAATACGCTGAAGACTATCTAAAAATTGGCTTTACCACATTGATCAGCAACGGCGTAGAGAAGCCGCAATGTGTTCTGTGCTCTGTTGTTCTCAGTGCTGAATCAATCACTGAACTCAAAACTCAAACGTCACTTAGATACAAACAATTCAGAACATTCGGAGAAGGATGTGGAGTTTTTTCAACTTTCAAGAAGCGTGATAATTTAAAAATAATGACTTCCTGCTTATTTATTTATTTATTTATTTATTTATTTGAAGAACTTATACCCCGCCTTTCCCATGCCAACACAAATGCCCAAGGCAGCTTACAGAGAACAAAGTACAATGTAACCCCAATAAGTAGAACAAAACCAAAAACATTTAAACATATAACAGGAACACAGAGAAAGTACAAGAATGAAGCGAGACCCAATTCTCCTCCTCATCAGGCCCTTTGGAGGTTGGGAAAATAATTGACCAGGGGAGTAAACAAACTAAGACAGTAGGTAGACAGAGGGTAGACAGCCAATTATCAGTGGCGTACGGAGAGGATCGGGGCCGCGGATCGCACCCATGGCAGGACGACGAAACCGCGCCCCCGGCACGTTGCCCTGCCCCCGTGCACCGCCACGCCTCCCTGAATCTGGAAGAGCTCCATTTCGGAGCGCAACCAGCGCTAGGGAGGGCAGGCGGGCCAAAAGATGCGCGGATTCCTCTTCACTCTGCCGCCTCCAGGCTGCCGGCGCCCAGGCGTTCCGCACCCCTGGCTACACCCGCCCTCTGCCCCTGCCAATTATCATCCAATGGCTAGACAAAATAAGTATGATTTGAGCCCTCTCCGAAAGGCCATGAGAGAGTGTGAGTTCTTCTGGAAGAGAATTCCATATTTGTGGAGCCGCTACAGAGAAGGCCTCTCCCCAAACTGCCATCCCTTTAACTTGGGACAGAGGGGGAGGGGTGTCCCAACAGATTTTCATACATAAAAAGGGGGTCCTGGTGCCCTTTTTTATGGTTCCCATAAGAAGGTTGGGAACCACTGTTGTAGTGGATAGCCAAAGGGTCTGGAAGACCAGAGTAGAGCTCTGGCTCAGTTCAACCAACAACAGGCAAGGAAAAACATTTTTTATGAAGTATATTAATATACAGAAAAGGTGGATGGTTTGGATCATGCAGAAAAGGACAGAAAAGGATAAACCAGCTTGGAAAATAACTTGGATACTGGAAATGCTCAGGTGTGGATTTTTGCACCTACATAAGCCCATGATTATGGGCAAACCTAACAGAAAAATCACTCATGGCTTCAGCTTTCCAGATGGCATTACACACCTCTGATTCCTAGTGAGGCAGGTGGAACTGGTCATGCATGCAACTGAACAGACGCAGCACAACCCCCTCCCCCACCCCGGGCCAGCACACCGGACCGCCTCCCCGCCCAGCTCCTCCTGCCCTCCCTTCCACCACCACCCCCAGCTCAGAGTCACTCTTGCGCCAGCTGAGTTTGGCCAGCGCACGAGCGGCACAATGGGGCCTTGGCCTGGCACCCTTGGGCTGACACTGCTTCTAGCATCAGCCCAATGGCATTAGTGCTGAAGCAGCAAGCATTGGCCCAAGGGCGCCCTCAGGATTGCGCCCTCAGTTAGGTCATAGGTCCATCTGACTGGATGGTTTATGACCACCTGGGCAACCCCACTGATCCTTGGACCTGGCTGGGTAGTCTTGAACGCTCAATGACTGGCATATGCCAGTCCCAGCAGGTGGGCTGTCTAGGAGCTGTTCTTGGTAGAAGCAGAAGGCAAGTCGCCTCTCTGCCTGGCTACACGGACTTTCTGGAATGGCACTGATGTCAACGCATTGCAGTAAAACGGATGGGGAAAAATAAGTGCCCCAAGATGGCATTCTGGGGAAACTGAGTGCAACACACATGCCTGCCGGCGCCTTGAAGGCCCTTTGGCCACTCTCCATGGTGGGAGAGAGCACTAATTTTGGACACCCTTTTGCCAGAATGTTTCACGCTCCTAAATCACAGCCTCATTTGCCTTTGAAACCGAGTCCTTGAGCCTATCTCAGTATCAAGCCAGGCGCGCTTTGCCTATTTTCTGGGCAACAGAACCTCAAACCTGCCCCGACTTTCCCGGACAATCCCAACAAGCCTTCATTTTTGCATCCAGGCCTTTGCCAAGTGGGAAGCCAGCACATCCTACGCCTGGCATGGACTCCTCTGGGAAGTCAGGATCAGTTTTCCCACGGCAAAGAGGTTCCCAACCATCTCTTTCTGACCCTCCAGTGGCAGCAGCTCACTGTCACTTCGCTTCCAAACCAAAAAACATCTTGCCAAACAGCTCAACAATAAGAAGAATTCTTATTTTTCAAAAAGAGCCCAACCCACATGACTCTTAATCAGAATAGCCTGTTCTGCAGGCAACAGAGACGTCCTGTGGTTTCTCTGACCGCTGGAAGTATTCTTAACATTTGGGGTTTTCTGAACTTGTTGGCCAGTTTAGCTCTCCGGGAAGTGGAGGATTCGCTGGGGTTTCCAGAGCTCCTTTTCCTAAGCTGACCATCCCCACATTTGAGAACTATGGAAATTATCAAGACCCAAAAAGCATTTCAGCTTAGTAAAGCTATTTCTACAATCTACAATCAGTACAGTATTTCTCAAACTGTGGGTCAGGACCCACTTGGTGGGTCGCATGACCTGATGTCAGGCTGGGAACCACCACCTTGGAAGCTATAAACCTTACTCTTGCTATATTCCTTGTGTGTGTGTGTCAACAGTTCAAATCAAGAGAGGGTTTTTTAAACATCTTGTTTTTAGTTCAGTGCTTTTACATAATATTTTGCCCTCATCTTGCTTTCTGTCAGGGATGTTTCACGGTTGTGCAATTGCTGCAATCCAAGAATGCAGTTTGCATTCCAGGAGTGTCCTTTGATTATGTCACAATGACAGCACTTCCTGCTTGTTGATGTCACTTCTGGCTATGATGTCACTTCCAGGTTAATGACATCACTTCCGGTGGGTCCCGACATGAGTGCCGTATTAAAAAGTGGGACCTGCTCTAAAAAGTTTGAGAACCACTGTTTTAGAGGACAGTGTTTTCAGAGAGGTTGAGAAGAAGATTATCTCACCTGCCCTGCAACATGATATTGCTGAGAGTTCTGGTGCTTTGCCGGAGTGCCTTCTGTTGCCCCCACTTATGTTCGGCTTCTGCCTTGGCAAATAAAGCTAACAGTACAGTATAAAGACATCTGTGGGCTCTTGGGGTACCATCAGGGCCGGCTTTAAGCCAATTCAACCAAGTGCTCCCAATTGGGCCCTATGCCTACGGGCTCCCCTTGCTAGGGTAAAAATAAAATCAGTATTTTTACTAAATCATTTTGCAGTCACCAAAACATTGTTTTTTTTCACTTTTTGCTTTTCAAAGGGAATCTACACATCTTGTTTGTTTCCTTGTAGGCTTGCATGTATGCAATTTTATACAAAAATGTGCTTGGGTCAATTGGGTCCGTTAACTCCCATGCACTTTATCAGCGCACATTTTGATTGCTTTCCATTCTACCACAGACAGATGACGTCTATATTACATAATATTGTCACTTCTAAGGGCACAATCAATCAATCAATCAACCAACAGGTACTTATATACCGCTTTTCAACACGAAGTTCACAAAGCGGTTTACAGGCAAATAGTAATAATAAAGTTAAATGGCTCCCTGTCCCAAAAGGGCTCACAATCTAAAAAAAAGGCAGACCGCCAGCAACAGCCACTAGAAAGACTGCGCAGGGGTGAAGAGGGACAGTTACTCTCCCCCTGCTAAATATAAGAGGAGCACCACTTGAAAAAGTGCCTCTTGTCCAGTATCAGGGTAAGGGTGATGCATCCCCTTACCTTGAGGAGGTTTCAGTGAGTACTGCTCCACTTGCAGGAGGCAGAACAGGCCCCATTGGCACAGCTATGTCAGTGTCGGAAAGTTGGTTAGGACGGCACCCTAAGATTCTACAGACTTTGACTGTGAACAGTAAAAAAATGTTTCCAATGGAAAGAAGCCCCACAGCTTCTAGGGCCGGCCATGGGTACCATTCTGTAAACTGTCACTGCTCAAAGAAGTGAGGTGCAAGGGTGCAGTCATTTGTCAGAAGGGCCTCTAGGTGGCACTGTTGTTGGAATGGCCTTTGCAGCATTGCCGATGAGAGAGATGGATCTCTCTCTCTCTAGGACCCAGCCACAGAGTCACCAAAGAAGGGCTCAGGCTACATGGAGCCTGAGCCCCATCATCATCATCATCATCATAGCTTGTAGCCTGCTTTTTAGCCTTCAAAATGCATCACATGAATTCTCTTGCTACCTTCACAACTACCCTATAAGGCACTGTTTCTCAAACTGAGGGTCAGGACCCACAAGGTGGGTCGCATGCTAGTTTCAGGTGGGTTGTGAAACACCAAAAGCAGCCATATTGGAAATATGGGAAAATGGGATGCTGGAAAAGGGGAGGGCTGTGTGGTTTTTCTGCTTGTGTCAAGGTTGTAAATAGGGTTTCCCCTTTCTGATTCTCTTTGCTACTGGAAAATGGCTGAGAAATAGCCCAACTTATTGCTGCATTTGCAGGAAAGCAGCAGGCTCTGGCATCACAATGATGGTGCTCCCAGCCATGACTTCACTTCTGGTGGGCCCCAGACAGTTTGTCATTCTAAAGAGTGGGTCCCAGTGCTAAAACATCTGAGAACCACTGCTGTAAGGTATTGTACAATACCACAATGGAAGCTCTTCCAGTAGGGGGTATTGAGGACAAAAGAGGCTCCTTCTCCCATTAGTTTCACTAAGGAATCTCCCCGAATCTATTAAGAAGACAGTGACAGCCCCAAATTCACCTTGCACTGACGACAAGTCGTGGTTTGCTATGTCTGGGCCCGGATTTCAGCCTTTGATCAGATTTAATGGTGGGGCTCATCTGTAGTGTTGCCAGTCTCTCTTGTCAGTTCTCTGCTCAGCCTCTTCCTGGGTTTTGAATTATTTTCTACCCTGGATACAGAGAGGGGAAAGATTGAGCATCTCATTGCTCAGGTGGTGCTGTTGACCTGCTCGTGTCTGAGCTGCACCACCACCACCACGGTGACATTGCCCTCATAAAGCTCAGAGGGGTGTGGGGGGGGTGTAAGGTGACACTGCTGTATATTCCCTATATGAGACCCAAGCACAGGCCTCAGGGTGAGAGAGGCCATGTGAGTGAACTGGATAAATTTTTCAGTTTTGCAGCAGGTTGGGCCTGGGCGATCCTTCCAGGGGCCTAGGCTAGGAGCCTAGGCTAGAGACCAGCTGTCAGCCCAGAGATGCATTCAGTTCCCTCCCTCCTATACTGGTTAATCTCCAAGTCATCATGTGCTGTACTGTCCCTAGTGAGATGTATGCAATAAGTAGTTATTTTAAGAGGTTCTGGTGAGTGTCCTGCTATCCTCATATAAACTCAGTCAGCCCAAGAGACCTCAGGTTCTGGGACTGACAGTGCAATCCTATGCATGTTTACTCAGAAGTAAGCCTCACTGTTTACTTCCAGTGGGACCTACTTTCCACTTACTTCCTTGTAACTTCACTGGGACTTACTTCCTTGTAACTATGTTTAGGATTGCTGCTTCGGGCTCCATGCCAGCTTGCCAGAGAAGTAGCTAAGGCATCTGGGTCGAAGAAGATTATGTAAAAAAAAACCTGACAAAATAAATTTAATTAAGTAAATAAAATGTTTTCTGGTTAATTGACCGTAACGTTTGATAGAATACAGATATTCCAACACAGTTCATTTCATTGCATTCTGCATTAAATTACCTTTCTAGTGATGTATAACATGACAGTATTATTTGTAGTTACCAAGATTTTCACAATGTGGGCCACCAGTGTCAAGCGCAGCTTGTTGTCCCTCTAAAGCTTGTTGCCTGATGCAAGTTCCCCCCCACTCCCTTAGCTACGCCAGTGGCCCCTTGCAGAAGATGGGCTTGCAATCTAGATATTGACATGAGGGCGACAAGAGGATGGCAGGCATCAGAAAAGGGACAGAGGCAGGACACACGTCTGCAGTAGTTTCCGTTAAAGGTAAAGGTTTCCCCAAGACCAAATGGTCTAGTCATGACCGACTGTAGGGGGCGGTGCTCATCTCTGTTTCAAAGCCTGTAGAGCTGGCGTTTTGTCCAAGGACAAGCTTCCGTGGTCATGTGGCCGGCATGACTATAGGCCGTAGCACATGGAACGCTGTTACCTTCCCATCGAAGTGGTCCCTATTTATCTACTTGCATTTAGGAGCTTTCGAACTGCTAGGTTGGCAGGAGCTGGGACAAGCCACGGGAGCTCACTCCGTCGTGCAGGCTTGAACTCCCAACCTTCCGGTCGGAAAGCCCAACAGCAGCAGTTTAACCCGTTGCACCACCACATCCCTTAACAGCAGTGGTGGGATTCAAATAAATTAACAACCAGTTCTATGATGTCATAGCCGGAGCCAAAAAAAACACCCGAAGCCAGCCGAGGTAAGCGAGTGAGCGGGGCCCGGCCATTTAACAACTGGTTCTATAGAACCTGGGTGAACCCCCTGAATCCCACCACTGCTTAACAGTCTCCGTTACACCCCTTTAATTAAGTTTAGGTACAAACTTGGAATGGGGTGCAAGCAGATATGGGGCCAAAGGCAGTGCCAAGCTTCAGGGGTACCAAGAGTGAGAGGAAGAGAGAAACCTTTGGATCACCAAGGTGGTGGGGCTGGAGGAGTTAAGTTCACTGGCAAGAGTGCAGGGCCAGGAAGCCAGCAAAGAAGGGATTTAAGGAGGGGTGTGGCATGGTCCTAAGGAGTAGCTGATCAGCCCTCCAAGTATTTGGCAGCTTGCAAGAGGTGGAATGCTTTGGGCTGTCATTAAATGCACACCCTACGGTCAGTGGCTGGGAAGTCCAAAGGCACCAGCAATTTGAAGTGAGCCTCTCTCACTTTCCAAACAGAGACTCTGTGTGTGTGTATGTGTGTATGTTGGCACGTGCATGCCAAAGACATGGTCCAGAGGAGATGGAAGTCTCTGCTGAGAGCTGCAGTAAGACCACAAGAGTAATTTTGCTTGGAACATTGATATCCCGCTGGAGACGGTAAACCAGGGGAAAAAAAACCACTGCTAGCAAGGCAAGATTGCTAGATTCAGTATGCTGTTCTCAGGAGAAAAGGTTACTCATTTGTTGGGGAGTATAATAATGGAAAATGCCCTCCACTTGGCCTTGGTTTTCCAATATGAGAAATGGGTCTAGTAGTGGGCACCACTGCCTTAAAAGCCCAGAATACATGGGGATAATCTAGCATTCTCGCCTCCTTTTGTATTTGCAGGTCTCCTGTGCAACTTCTGTGGCAGGCGGTAGCCCAGCCAGCCTCTCCCCATTCCGGGCCTTAATGATGGTGGAAGACTGTCCCATGCATTAAAACCACAACTTTAGGGTGGTTTTAAAGTGGAAGTAGATGGATTCATGGTAGAGCGGACATCTACCAATGCTGTTAGTGACCCTAGCTAACTAGAACCTCCGAGTTCAGGGGCAGATGTTGGACAAACAACAGGGAAAGGGCTACTGACTTCTTGTGATGCTCTTTCCTGCAGTTCAATAGCCCAACCAGTGCAATCTCAACAGGTCAGGATAAAAGGACTCAAATGTATTAATAAGGGAATTGCTCTGGACCCAGGTGCAGAAAAGCTCTGTCTCTCAGTTCTGTAGCAGACCTTGAGAATCGTCTGACCAGGACAAAAAAAAAAAAAAAAAAAAGATGTTGAATTCCAAATTGGAATTAATGAGCAAATGTGACAGTGGAATTTGGCTGCAGCCAATCCTGAGAATTTCAGCAGAAAGTCCTCATTGTCCCTCTCTCGGTGTTTGCTTGCACTATTGATCTGCCTTGTGCCCATTCATCATTAGTGTTCACATCCCAAGCAGACAAGATCTTATTCATGGGGTTGGATTCTGCACGCATTTGTACCCGCACAGGAATGCGACACACCTACAGCTCTTCGCCTGCGTTGCTTGACCTTTTGGCCTTGCGACACAACTTGTTTTGTTTTCCTTCTCTTGACTCCGGGCCTAAACACCAATCTGCTTGCACGACCCCTTCACAATACCCTCCAACATTCCTCAGGTGGAAACAGGGGCCGGTTTTGCCATCCCTCTGATCAGAGGCATACCTAGAGGGGGATCACAGCACTAAGTTTTGCAAGCAGCTGCTGCCCCTCCATTCCCAGTGGCTAGAGCAAAACGGAGGCTATGTTGGCTACAAATGGTTCTGAAGAGGAGAGAGAGTGACTGCTTGCCAAACTTAGTGCTGTGATCCCCCTCTAAGTACACCTCTGCCTCGGATTCTCATATCCAGGATCACTGCAGCGGGGAGGGGGGAGTTCATCCCAGACAAGGAGTGTGCCCCACCCATTGTTGGATCCCCATGGTAACCTGAAGGAAAAAATTTTTTTGATTTATGCTCCCTTACATTTGGCATGGCGTGGGCGCGTTCGTGTGCAGTGCTCTGTTGTTTTGCTTGCAGAAATCAAACCTCTGTGACAAAGACCCCTCCTGCGCCCAGGATCCGCCCTTGAGCGGCCCACACTGCTTCCGCGGGGGGGGGGGGGCTGTCGGCACATATCTCAGGACGACTCCCCTTGCCTGACGCGCTAGCCCAGCAGCACTCAAGTGTCGCGGAGTTGCGCGGGCCCGGGAAGGAGGCGGGCAGGTGCCGGCGCTGCCTTGCCTTGCCGCGGGGGCGGAGCCTGGCCCGCCCCCTACCGGCCTGGCTGCCGCCGCCGCTGCCGCTGCCGCAGCCCGGGCGGGAGGAAGGCAGGCGGAGATGCAGCGGCAGCGCTGAGCGGGCGGCAGGTGCGTCTCCCGCGCCGCGGCGGCTCATGATGTGCCTGGAGAGCGACGGCTCCTCGGCGGGCGGTGGCCCGCACGGCTGCAGCGGGCGCCTCCGGGTGGCGGCGGCCGGCGACGACGAGGAAGAGGACGACGGTGGCGGCGGCGGCGGCGAGGATCGGGGCTGCTGCGGCGGCGGGAGCGCCCGTGGAGATGGCGAGGTGCAGACCCTCTCCGGCGCCGTCGGCGGGGCCAAGAGCGCAGCTTCCAAGGCAGCTCCCACGGGCACGGCGGCGGCGGCGGCGGCGGCACCCAGCCTGGGCAGAGCCCGGGTGGCCGCCGCCGCCATCCTCAGCGTGGGCAACGTGCTGAACTACCTGGACAGGTACACCGTGGCAGGTGAGACCCTCCCCGCCCGCTCTCTGGGGACGGGGCTTTCCTCCCTCTGCGCACCCCTCTTCTTCCTCCCTGCGCCCCATCCCCGTCTGCTCTGTTCTGCGCTTCCTTCGGAGCAAGAGCCCCAGAGAATGGGGCGGGCTGCCTCCGGGGAAACCTGCCTGTGCTCCGAAGCGCTGCTTGCCGTGGCTCGCTGTCATCTGCCCGTCAGCCGGTTGTCAGGGCAGGAGAGAAGAATCCCTAAGCAGGAACCAGGCATAACTTTCCCTGATCTCTCCTCCATCCATCCATTCTTCCATCCATCCATCCCTTTAACGCTCTCTTCTCTGTGCTTCCCCTTCTCTCTCAGTGGTCCTCTGTTTCTTTCCCAGTTTTATGTATTCTCTGCTCCTGTTTCCCCCTTTCCCCGTCGTTCTCAGGCTCATACCTTCCTCCTTTTCCACCCCTTCCCTTCTCCATCCCAACTCCTTCCTTTCCCCCCATTACCTTCCACCCACATCCTAGGAAGCAGAGCCCAGGCCAGGCGAGCCTCTGCTGAAATCAGTGGCCTCATCTTCAAGTCTCTTTGTTGTGCCTCTTCCCCTTCAATTTTTCCATCCTCCCCTCGTTCAGTTCCTCTTCTTGCAACCCCCTTTTCCTCTCCCATCCTGCATCCTTTCCATCCCTCCCTGGCGGATCAGCCTCCCTGGTTCCATCTGCTGCTGGAAAACAGCAGCTCTCGTGCTCTGAATGGGGACACGCATACAAAAGACCTGAGCGGCTGGAGCTGCCTGTTCGGGAGGTCTCTGGAGCCCACAAACCCAGGGATGCACCTAGATTTGGGGATGCTGGGAGCAGAGGCTTCTGGGGAGGCCCTAAGACACCCCTGTCCCCTCCTCCATGCAAGGCACATGTTCCAGCCCAACAGAAAGACTCCATTGTCGCCAGCTTACAGCTTTCCTGCGTTGGCTGGCCAGCTTCATGGGAGCTTTTGCTCCCGGCAGGTCAGCCAGAGGTGGTTTCAGAGCCAGGATTATCTGGTGTGTGCGCGCGTTCAACTCCACTCAGGTTGACGGATCTCCGTGCTGTTCGGCACTCTTCTCTGCTCTCCCCCACTTGGCTTGGCAAGGGCTCAACTTGCAGTGTTTTCAGGGAGGAAAAATTAGAGCCACGCAATGTAGTGAACACACCGTGCGTGGAGGCTTGCGGTATTGTCTTCCATGCTGCCTGTGATTGCGCGCCTCCATAGTCATGCTCACCCGCTCTTTTCCTCTCTAGTTTTAGCACGAAGCATGGGGGGTGGGTGGAGGCAAGAGCCTAGGAAATGTGGTTGGCTTCCCAGCTTGCATGACACTCAGAAAAGTGTGCCTGTAATGTGAAGGTTTGCAGTTGGTTTTTGCAAAAATCTGAATTTTGCGATCAGAAATCGCAAAGGGAATGCAGTGGAAAAGAAGGAAAGCAAATGGTTCTCTGATTCCATGCATGACAGGTGCAACCGAGAGAGATCAAGCTTTAAAAATGGAGGGATTTGAACATGAGATGTCTTTTCCAGTTCATTTGGAAATATTGCACGCGCTCAATCTCTGTCTTTCTCTGTGCGTGTCTGTGACCCATACAGAGACGTTAGGCTTTTTCCTCCTAGATTTGCTGGAACAAAACAACCAGGAGTGTGCTCTTTGCTTCTGTTTTAAAGAAGGGTCTTGAAGCTGCAGGCAGAGGGATTTTCCTTGGAGGTGAGAAAATGGGTTGTGAGTTTTAGCCTGGAGGGGAAAATGTGCCAAAAGGGGAGCCAACAGCCAGAATGAACCGTGTGTGCGTGCGTGTGTGCGTGCATGTGTGCGTGCGTGCATGCGCGCTTTTGAAATGCGGAACAGTTGATTAGGTACACTTTAGCAAACAAGCATGCGATTCCATGTTTTTAAATGTTACAGCTCAATAGTTATGTTCCAGCTGGGGTGTAGTTACTGGGGGCAGAGGCACCCGGGGCTAAGTGCTGTGCCTTGCTTTCTGCAGCAGTTGAGAGTGACAGTGTTCCACCTTGCAGGATTGTTGTGAGTTGGGCCGAGACAAGCGAACGTCTTGTGTTCCTTAGGTGGGCTGTGACTCTAAATATCTGTGGGTTGAATATCTCCTTCCTGAGGAGCTCAGAGCAATATTGTGCCAGCCCCGAATGGCAACTTGGGCTGAGGTCTAGTGACTTCCCTGAGATGATTCACAGTACAGTAGTGGGATTTGAATCTGGGTTCCTAAATCAAACCCATGCTCTAGCCACTGCAGTGTTCCGCCACTCTAGTATTACTGTGGGCCTTATGAAAGGCCATTGGTTTGACCACAGCTGCATTAGGTCTTAAGAGACAGTTAGTAGCTCTTTTTGTTAACTGCTATGCCTGCTTCTCAGAAGTGTGGGCTGTAAGCTTAATGGGGTACAATGATATTGTGGAATTGTTTAACTTTCTACCTATAGCTGAGTATGGACTCCTATATGTCCGAACACTGAGCTAGGATAGAGGTAAAGCTTCTGTGAACGTAGCATGGTAAGATCTATCCCTGGCTCTCAGTATGGTGCTTCAATAGAACCTCCATGCTCGGAAGCAGCATACCCAAAATATCAGATGCTGGTGATATATAGAAGGGGGTCCTGTTGTCTTCACACCCTGCTTGTGTACTTCCTGGAACCCTCAGGTTTGCCGACTGTGGGAACCAGGATGCTGGATTAGGTGAGCTAATCCATTTTATGTTAAGATGGGCGTCCAGTAAAAAATAAGCAAATAAACTGCAGTTGGGAATGGGAGATTTGCCTCTTGTGCTAGAAGAGACACAGGCACCCGCGTGCTTTACTATTGCTCAGAAAACGCAAAGGAGTTTCTCCTTTGTTTTTTCCTGCTTGCTTGTGTCCAGTGAAACATGTCTGGGCCATTTCAGCAAGGAGACACCTACAGGAAAAGAGGAGGGGGGAGGACCATTCTGATACAGAGGCAAAGCGAACGGACGGTTGCCGTTTTCCAGGAAGGTCGGGAAACATATGTGTAAACAGTCGCCAGGCAAATGTCAGTCAGCCATGTGGAACAAAGTGGCATCGCTGGCCGTACCGCGTGGTTGTGTCATATTGTCCATTTCTGTGAGGCCGTTAAAAACCTGAATCGTCACACAGGGCCAAATGTCGATCAGGGCGTTAGGCTCAAACAGGGGTCTGATTTCCCCTCATTGGTTCAGTCTTATTCTGTTCATTGGAATGCAGAAAGAAAAAGATGCTCCCTTATCTCGCTCCAACATTGCACAGCCAAAAATGCCCCAGTGTTCCTTCTGCTGCCTGGGCATCCTTTACTATGATGCATTAATTTTCCATGCTTGCAGAGAGCTCCATGCCAGCTCCATCCCAGGTAAAGGCCTCCATGTGGCCCTTTACTGTTATTTATTTATTTCTGTCACTTCATTGATGTGCAACATGCCCAACACAGAGGAGGAAACTCCCTAGACCTGCCCCTGTTCCCAATATTTGCCATTTAAAAGACAGGCGGTTGATTTTGGGATAGAGCTAATAGATATACCGAATGGTCCCCCAGTAGATTAGCAGCCGTTCAATTCAGACTGTTGCAGATGCGTTGTGTGTGAAATGGCAGGCTGTGGACTGCATGGCACATTAGCATGCGTGTCCTTGCATTGAACTGCACATGCACTGGAGGTTGAGATCAGTCCATCCTCTCTGAGATTTAATTTCTAGACCAGTGGTTCTCAAGCATCAGGACCCACTCTTAAGAAAGGCAGTATGTCCAAGACTCACTGGAAGTGATGCTGTGGCCGGAAGTGTCATCATTGTGATGCCAGAACCTGCTGCTTTCCTGAGAATGCAGCAATACGTTGGGTTATTTCTCAGCCATTTTCCAATACCAAAGTGAATCAGAAAGGAAAAAAGCCGATTTACAGCCTTGACACAAGCAAAACAACCACACAGCCCTCCCCCTGTCCAGTGTCACATCTTCCCATATTTTCAAAGATGGCTGCACTAGGTGCCACGTGACCAACTTGAAATTGGCTCACAACCCACCTGGTGGGTCCCGACTAGCAGTTTGAAAAACACTAGAAACACTCTGAGGTGGGTCTGGTGAACCCTGAGGACAGGGGATGGCTTGCAAATCACATGAACATCATTTTAATATGACTGAAACAGATACATTGAATGACCAGGTCCAGAAATGGAGAGGAACATTAGCAGGGACAAAAAGACAGGGACTCCTGGTCAATAGGAATGGTTGGAGTGTGTGACTAGCTTGATCCTTGCAGCCCCACATTTTTCCATAGTAGAGTGGAAGGCAATATATAGGGGTTTTTCAGGTGGTTTCATGTATAGACCCTGACCTAGCTCTAGACCCTCATAGCTTCAGCAAGATGCCCTGGGACCAATGTTTGGTTGGCACCCTGCACAGCTCAAGTGTGCATTCAAAACACTCCTGGTATTGTTTGGAGTGTGCAGAGATTGTCATGGTAGATGCACTTGCTTTAAGTCACAGCAGTGGCGGAGGAGGATGCTAATCAGAAATGAGGACTAGAAACTTGAAGCAGAGGTGCTCTATGACACGGTGCCGACATAATAACAATTTGGCGATGGAGTTCTGTGCAGTTATTGCTGGCAACGGGAATGCTGCTGCTTAGGGCAGTGTCAGGATTAGCAAAGTTTAATTGAACTGGTGTTATTTTTGTCAATGTTTTCTCTCCCCACCCCCCACCTCGCCCGGTTGCCTCCAATTTGGAATCAGTGATTCAGCATTTGGGAGAAACAAACCGCGTTGGATTCCAGACAGGTGTCAGCAGAGTGTGTGTATGCGTGAAATCAGGTCACCAGGTGAAAAATCCGGTTTGTGTCTCAGGACAGGTGGTAATTAGCACATGCTGCTGCTCTGAAGAGCCTTCAAAGCGCATCAGCCCGGTTAATAACATGGCAGCTCTCTGGCAATCGGGCACCGTCCCAACTGCAGAGGCGGAAACGGAGCCAGGGGTTGAGACATCCACAAGGCCACACAGGCATTGTGTGTCAGAGAGTTTCTGCCTTAGCCACATCCTTGTGCCTAGCAGGTAAGTCATCACCTAAGCCTGTTCGGCAGTGTGACCTATGTCGTTGTGTGTTCATGCTCCAGGCATTTTGTGTATCTGTTTCCTGATTCCGCCTTAGTAAGCTGTAGCTCTTCTGTGGACTTCTGGTCTGTCAACCGAAAGTCAGGTTTTTCTTACAATTGTATACAAATGATCAAAGGCCTGATCGCTGATCCAGGTCCATGAACGAAACTGCCGATTCTTTCCCTACTTGCCCTAAGGGCACTCAGCTTTCCTTCTTCTGTCACCTCCCTTGTGACTGTTTCCATGGACCGGCCTCTCTTCTTTTGAAATGCGCCACACACCTCGACGGTGCTAGGTATGTAATCATTAGTAATAGTAATCACATCCTGTTTTAACCACTGGGTTCAGAATGTGTCCTCTTTCAGTATTTCCAAAGAGCAGTTTACCCATCTCTCAAAATGTGGGCTGAGGGCACGTGACATGGGCCACCTTGCTGCAGCCAAGCAGTGTGGGTTTGGTCAGGGCCTAGATCAGGGCCGGCCCATTCATGAGGCCAGCTGAGACAGTTGCCTTAGGCAACAGAATGGAGTGATTGGAGGCACTCATCTCTTTCTGCCTACTTGCCTCCTCTGTTCCTCCTCCTTCCATTCCCTGGATTGGAAAAGAAGAGGGGAACAGAGAGGAAATGTGGAGGGGAGAGGAGTTCTGCGCTAGACCACTGGAGAGTGAGCGGCTGGCACATCACTGGGGAAGGGGGTCAGCATTTGACATGTATCAGGAGGTCATGAGCCATCCTGGCTGGATGAAAAATCTCCTTGGAACCCCACAGAGCCCATCTTCAGTTCTACCATGGTACGGAATATAAATACTGTATCTTCTTGGCGATTCTCCTCTGGCACAGTTTGATTTCAGTATAACAAGAATGCAGTTCATTCCGGAACACATTTCTAGTGAAAATCTGATTTCTCTACCTGTATACCTTTAATAGGGGAATATTTTCCAATGAGAGGGGCTAATATAGCCCTCCACTGCTCTTCCCACCTTCCTGAAAAAAAATTAGTATATAGTAACAGTTCTCAGAGGAAAGCCTCATTGAGTTCAATGGGATTTACTTCCAGGTAAATATATTTAGGGAATTTTAATTTTTTTTAAAATACCTTATTAAAGATGTTTACCACCTGCACCATGCATATGTATGAGATGAGGAGACACATGTACTTTGAAATATTTAAATTAATGGGCGTATTTTAAAGCATATGCCTCGCCTTCTTATACATATGTATGCTGAAGCTGGTGTATACAATTTTAAATTCCTACAGGAATATGTTAAACCAAATTACAATATGAAAACCAATGAAACCAGTGCAGCAAACAAACAAAAAAAGCTGACTTTGAAAGTCCCTAATTTTTAAATGTCGACTGAAATAAATAACTGACGTGCTCTTCCGAGGCAGCAATGCAAGTGTTCTTTCAAGATACAATGAAGGGGCCAGGCTTGCCTCTTATCTCTTGGGAGGCTACTTTTGGTGTCACCACCAAAAAGGCCCTGTTCCTTGTCTTAGCCATTTGTGCTTCTGTTGGCAAGAGGATGGGGCGAGAGATCTCGGCAATGCACTCTACCGTCTTTGAAGATTGCCAAGAAACTTCCATACTTGGAGCATCAGACCCATCCCTGTGGTCAGGTCACCTGCTTTGTATGTAGAAGGCCCCAGGTTCGATTCCTCCAGGTAGGGCTGGGAAACACTCCCACCAGAAACCCTGGAGAGCTGCTTCCAGTTGGACAATATTGGGCTGGATGGACAGAGGCCAGATTCCTATGTGGCCTGCATGCTGCCTGTCAAGCTCCCATGCCTCTGAACAGGAGCTTGATCTTCAGGAACTGGTGGACCAAACTTCTCATGACACAGAATAACCATTGCTGTCCTTGTTTCTGGGTTTCCTGTTGCTGTTAAAGGCACAGGAGCAGAGAACAGGATAACAAGTTGGTAACCTGATTCTATTTTTATTCCAGTCTTTGTCCAAGGAATTCAGAGCAGCACACCTTGTCTCCCCGCACCTGCTTTTTCTTCCCAGCCATCTGCTGAAGTTTGGTAGGCTTCAAGGTGGCGATTAGCCCTTCGTCAGGTGGTGCAACCTCCCCCATGCCCCATTGCGTCTGTAAGGCTGTGATCTGGTGCATGCTTTCCTTGGGAGGGGGCACTTCATTGACCAGACTGGAACCTACTTCTGGGTAAGCACGCATTAGATTGTGCTAGCGACAGACTTAACAAAAACCCTGAGCCTTTTTTTTTTTTGCTGGAGTCTTCCAACAGCAGAGTCTCAGATCACGCCAACGTCCCCTGCCTCACTTTCCCTACCAAGCAAAGATAGCATTATGTGGCTGGGCTGGGAACCCTTGGAGATGTGAGAGCAGCTCTGTCAGCTGCCGCAATTAGAAGCCTCCGGTGAGAAAACGGCCGAGCAGCATTCCAGAGCTACCTGTTGGCATTGTGCGCTTCCCTCCTGGCCAGTGACGTTTCCGGGGAAGTCTCGCTGCCTTCACGGCTTCGGAATGTTGTTTTGCCGTCCACGTTGCCACTGAGTCACCCATTGGATCTCTCGCAGTAACTCTTTGTGTTCTTCCTGCCGGTTGCTTCCCATTGGCAGATCATTCACAACCCTCCTTTACGTTTCTGTAACAAATCAGTGCCGTTCGTGTATCCCTTTGCCCCATGAGTGTCTGTCTCCCACCAGTTTCAAAGCCAGAAGAACATTTGATCTTTCAGCTAAAGAACTGTCCGAAAATCATCCATTCCACCTGGCACCTGCAGTGTGAGAGTCAGCAAGCTGCACATGGTCTGGTGCCTAAGCATGCATTTATGCGCACGTGCATGAGATTAAGGGTGTGTCTGCTCAACATTCACCATCTAGGTCACTTCCGGACAGGGGATCTATTTGGGGATGACTACCTTTTTTTTCTGCGGTGTTTCATACAATATTGACATGTGTTCTTTCTCCACCCGTGGTTTCCTTGTATTGCAGTCATCACATTGATTCATGCCCGACAAATCTGCCTTTTCTTGTTATTATTTAATAACAGTGGTGTGGCAGTGCAGTGACTTCCTCACTGGTGTAGCTTAAGGGCTGAAATCCTTCCTGGGAGTAGCCCCATTGGTACACATGTCTGGCCTGGAGGGCCACCTTCTCTGGACTCTTGGTAGCACTTCTGTTCTGGTTTTCTTCCCTGAGGGGCGCATGTCCAGATGCAGCAGGAGCATGACAGAAGCAGATAGAGGGGGGTGGGAGGGTCTGTTTACTGGGTCTCCCCAACATGCTACATCTACCACCCAATCCAAATAGGGTTGTGCGCTGGCGAAACATGTATTCTGCGGGCAGAAGTGCCACTGAGATGGTGCATGTGCCACAACATTAGCATGCACTGCAAGCCTGCCAGTGCACATGGCTGATGGCTGTGTGTGCAGGCTGTTGGAGAGACCTTTCACCATCAGCAGAAGGTGGGAGGAACAGGGCAGAGAGACCTATTGGGGCAGCAGAGACTTGGAGGAGGAAGAGGCTGCCAGGACTCCCCCCCCCTCGGCATCTTGCAGTGCAGCAAACATTGGTGTGACTGCATCAACAGGGAGAAATGTGGTTAGGATTGGGCTGCTAGTGCCGCGAAGAAGGAACAGTGCAATTCCTTCTGTTCCTGGCTGGCACACGAAGGAACAGGCGAGTGAGAGCTCCAGCATTGTGCACTGACATCATTTGGATGGGGCCATCTCAAAAGGCATCCTGGGGGGCAGTGGATTGCTAAGGGCAGGGCAATAAGTCTGTACGCTGGAGTCTTGTGCTTGTTCCAGTGCGCTCTGTTGTTTTGTGTTTGAAGCCCTTGTCAAGGAGGGGTATACATATTTGAAATGAAAGGCGGCTTCTGCCTGCGTCAGGACTGTAAACAATTGCGGATTCCAAGGGAACCTCTGTTTTGCGCTTCGGGGAATGCTTGACTCATTGCCTCACCGCCACCCCACCAGAGCATTTAATTTGTGCTTTTGTTGCCATGTGCGGGATTTTTGCAGAACCAGGCGGCTTTGGGGTGAGGCCGATGGAACAGATTTCCTTTGAAGGCTCTGGAATTTCCTTCCTTCCTGAATGTATCGGGGATGCATTGGAAAGATGGGATCCAGGAGGTCAGTGTGAATGGGCTGATAAGATTCTTTTCAGAGGAGATGGGGTGGTGGTAGCAGATCCGGGTGTCAGGACTGCGTTGCCACCAAGGGTGGGAGCTCTAAATAACAGCATGGGTGGGCAGTGTTGGCGGGAGCCCTGTGACCAGAAGTAACCCTCATTTGCTGCCAAGTGCAGTTGGGGTCTGTATGGGGAGGCGTCCACTCTCCCAAGCACTCCTACCCACCCATGTTTTTTAGATCTCCCTCCAACCATCTGCTTTGCAGGGAGCTGGCATGGTCCATGCTGGGTCATGCTATAGCACAGCAATTTTCAACTGGTGTGCCATAGCACATTGGTGTGCTGCAAGAGGTCTTCGGGTGTGCAGCAGGAGTTTGGAGCACAGCAGATGAAAATAGCTGAAAAACTCTCCTTGGTTCTGCGATTCTGTTTTTAGGGCAACTGTCTGTAGTAACGAAATGTCTGTGCCATCAAAGGAAGAGGGACAGACCATTAGTTACTACAAGACAGTTGTTCTAGAGACAGAGCCGCAAAACCTGGCGGAGTCTCCTGGAAGTGACCTCACAAGAAGCAAAGACCATAGAGAAGACCATAGAGATCAGTGTGCTGTGGGAAGAAAGTGAAAATCGCTGCTTTAGATTCAGCATATGGCTGTTCTACTGTACTGTTCTAATTTGTTAGAGGGATCCATTAAAAGCCTTTCCAATCAACTGAAAAGGTTTGTCTGATCAAGCAGCAGATTGTACAAAATAACATATAGAATTATTCATACTATGACTTATGAAAGCTGCAGGTGTCACGTGTCATCTTAGAAGAGGCATTCTCCTTTTCTCTTGCAGGGGAGGGAATGCCTTTTCTGAGGCTGTGCCCTCCTTATGTAGAGGGATGCCTGTCTTGAGGTGTCTGTCTTGTCTCTCATACAGGAGGAAATACTTCTGCTGAGATGGCGATTCAGAAAATTAGAGCACAATCCTAACCTAGGCTGGCACAGCTAGGCCAGCAAAGTTTGGCTGACACAAAGGGACACCAGAAAGTATGTTTGGACCAGCCTTGGAGTCAGAGACGCCAGCACACAGATGTGCGCCATCCTCCTTGACTCCGAGAGTGGTCCAAACACACTTTACGGTGGCCCTTGCGCTGGCCAAACTTTGCTGGCCTAACTGTGCCGGCCTAACTCCAGGCTAGGATTGTGCTCTTAGTCACAGGCACTTGCAATTAATTGATCAATTAAAGCTCACAGAATTGATTCGGGCTTCTTTCAGCATGCAGCATGCACCTGGTTTTGACTCTGAATAGCCCACCAGTGCCATGGCACAGGATCTTACCATTGTACCTACCAGGTGCTGTGACGATGGATTTTTTTCCAAAGGAATCCAGTGAAACCAGCCCTTGGCTTGCCGCTAATCCCCCTCGTGGAGCTCTTGTGACAGGCAGGGACGCACGAAACTTCGGCGCTATGAATAAAATGTGGATTGGCATGTTTGTCTAACTGTACAATGCAAACAACCACAGGTCTGTGTGTCCCAGAGGCTGCACCGTGAGGAGCAGTTCTTAAACGTGGTCACTGGAAGGCCCGTTTGTAACAGGAGGACTGCAGTTCAGTATCTGTTGCCCTAATTAACCTCACACGAAGCAGTGTAATGTAGTGGAGCTTGCCAACGCCTGGGAAGATGTGGATTCAAATCCTTCCTTGGCTCCGAAGCTCACTGGGTGATCTTGGACTCGTTGCCAAATCTCTTTGTCTGATCTACCTCGCAGGGCTGTTGTGAAGATAAATGGAGGGAGCGAACCATGTGTATGTACCTCTGTCATATCCCCTCTTATTCGTCTCCTCTTTTTCTCCACAAAAAAGCCGCAAACTCTTTAGCCCTTCCTTGGAGGGAAAGTGCTCCAGCCCCCTACTAATTCTGGTTCTTATTTTCTGAACTCTGCCCCATCGTAATTGGTTGCTCTGTCCTCCCCTTCCATGCTTGTGTGAAATTGTCAGACCCCGGCAGCCCTCCTTATGAGCCCGGATCCTCCCTGAGTATAAAGAGCAAAATTGACTGCTTCTCCAGCAGAACCTGCAACATGCATGTGAACAGTCCAGCAGTGACAGGAAAGCAGTGTTGTAGCTAAGGAGGGCCCTGGGGGGGTACATTACCCCAGGTATCACACCTTGAGGGGATGCCGACCCATGGCTGGAGGGCCTCAAAGATCTCCAAGATGTAATTGGAACTACCTTCTGGTTGCATCCCTTCCGGTAGGCCACAAGAGGCCTTCTGAGGCCTAAAAAATTTATGGGCCCCGGATGCCAGGTGCCCCAGCTACGCCATTGCAGGAAAGTGGACACTGGGGAGGCAAAGCATTGCTGATTTGAATGCATTTTGCAAGGCTCAGTGCTGGCCAGCTTCTCGGCAGCTGAAACTGCTGGCTGACTTGGGAGCCTCCGCTGGTGCTTGTGTCCTGCAGATGTAATTTTTTTTTTCTTTTACAGAGGAGTATTTTTGCAACGCTACCAAAGGCTGAACAACTGCAGATTTGCAGCCCTGTGACTGCTGCTTTCCACTGTAGCGGGAGGCACAGAAAACATCTTCCTTTTTTAAGGCTCCATGACTGGGGCCAGGCTAGGCTGCCCTGCCAGCGTCTTTTCTGTTGGTGTACAAAGTGGGAAGGGGGACACATGGGTGGACCTATTATATTGGCACCCAAGATTGCCGTCCAAATAGTACACAACTGCAGTCCATGCAAAAGTCTGAGCAAGGTGGCTTGTGGTGGGAGCAGAAAGGAGGGGTGCATGGAGTTGGGCATCATTGGGGGTGGCTATGTGCTGCCCCACGGGGGAGTAGTGAATTGCCATGCCACACATCATGGGGGCATCTGGTGGTCCTGGGCTGGCTCAGGGGACAGATGACAATCCACAAAAGCAGAGTTTAATCAGGGTCTGTCTTGACTGGTAAAAAGGAGCCCCCCACTCTCTCCCTGATCCCCCCTTCCTTCTCCAGTACAGCTGGGCTGTTCGTGAGAGTCCAAGAGGTTGGACTCCCAAGGCAGCCACAAAAGCTGGCAGACTTGACTTGGGCCAGCCAATAACTCTTGGACCAACCTATCTCAGGGTGCAATCTTAACCTGGAGTTAGATTGGCAGGCCAGCAAAATTTGGCCAGCACAAGGGACACCAGAAAGTATGTTTGGACCACTCTTGGAGCCAGAGAGGCCAGAACACGGACATCCGCCATCCTCTAAGAGTGGTCCAAAAGTGCTTTACGGTGGCCCTGATGCCAGCCAAACTCTGTTGGCCTAACTGTGCTGGCCTAACTCCAGGTTAGGATTGCGCCCTCAGAAGGTTGATGTGAGGATATTTTTTAAAAAGGAAGAAACCATATACAAAACTGAGATCCTTCGAGAAATGATGGAATGTAGGGAAAGGATTTTGTTTTGTGGGCCTCCGGTTCTTTTTCTCTGTGCTGTGGAGATAATAAACAAATAAAAAGGTTCCCACCAAAGCAGCAAACTTTTACTATAAGTTCAATTATATTAAATACAATGGAACATTTAATAATGTATTTTAAGTTATTAATAAGAACACCATTAGTATTAATAAGAAGCAGCAAAGCAGCCCACCCATAACCAGTTAAAAAAAATCTAGACCCCACAAGCTGAGCAAGACCCCCAAAATCTTCAGCTGTCACTGATGGGTGACAACCTCACATCCTGAAGCAAGGAGTTCCACAGACTGGGTACCACCACCAACAAGGTTTGTTCCCGCCAGGTGCACTTCTGCCAGCAGCAAGAAAATCAGGGCCATGATTTCAATTCAGCCACAAACTGCACAGGATAGAAGAGTTGTGAACGGACAGCCCTGGTTTGTGGTGCCGATGTGGTTGTGCTGTCAGTGTCATGTTGGAATGTGTCTTGTATACCCTGGTTATTTCATTGGCAGACTGGGATAAAAACGAACAGGCAAAGCGGACTGCACTTCTGATTACACCACTGCAGCAGGATTCCTGCATAGAGGGTTTCTAGTCCCCTGCCCTGTCCGTTAAAAAAGGAGTGTTCAGGATACAGTGCCTGGGCTTGCTCAGAGTCAATTCTATTTTTGCAAAGGGAGGAGAAAGAGGGTTGGAAGCCCAGGAAGAAAGCCCTTTTGCAAAAGGAGCCCTTGTTCTGAGCAAGTGCTGTAATTACTTGCATACTCTCTGATGACATCCTTCATATATTAATGTATATAATTTAGGATATATAATTTAGATTCTGCTGCGGTGGTGTAAGTTTTAACAGGAATGGGTGGGGGGAAATGCTCCAACTAGCAGCTGCATTGGATTTGTTCAAGATATTCTGAGGGTGGGAGTGGGGGGGGCAGGTGTAGAATCCCCAAGTTGGAGAGGGGATCTCGTTGGCCATCTAGTCTAACCCCCCCTTCCTTGACCTGGGAAATTCATAGGGAGGCCACCACCACCCCACAAGCAAATGCTACCCAGCCTCTGCTTTGAAACCTCCAATGAGGGAGAGTCCACTTTCTCTCCCCAGGTAATTGGCTCCATTGTCAAACTGCTCTTAAGACCTTTCTCCTAATGCTCCTCTGACATCCAGCCTCTTCTGAGACGTCCATTTCATCTAGCTCTGGAGGCATCAGAGAACCAGCTTTTGCCCTCTTCTGTGTGTCCGCCTTTCAGATCTCTGCAGAGTGCTATCCGATTCTCCCTCAATCTTTTCTTCCCCATGCCAAACAGACCCAATCCCACTAACCTTTCCCCACAAGACTTGTCCCAATCTCTGGCTGTTTTTATTGCTGTCCTCCTATCTCATTCTAATTTGTTCATCTCCTTCTTAAGTGCAGGCCAGAACTGGGCACTGTACTCCAGATGAAGCTTTCAGAAGTGCTGAATAAAATGGAACTACCGCATTGCCTTTTATGACTTAGAAACTGTAGTTTTATTAATGCAGTCTACAATTGCGTTTGCCTATTTTGCTGCTGCATCATCTCTCTCTCTCTCTCTCTCTCTCTCTCTCTCTCTCTCTCTCTCTCT
>JAJKFI010013562.1:0-24603 GCA_029204185.1 Lerista edwardsae
CACACACACACACACACACACACACACACACACACACACACACACCTTGAGCTCTTTTCACTGAGCCGTCAGAGACAAAACCAGGAAACAGGATCAGGAGACAAAACCAGGAAACTCTCTACTTTCATGGCCAAGATAATTCAGGGGAGAGGACACCACCAGACAGGGCCGGCCCATCCATGGGGTCAACTGAAGCAGTCGCCTCAGGCAGCAGATTAGTGCAGATTAGTGCTTGCCTCCTTGCCTCCATTGCTCCTCCTTCCACTCCCTGGATTGGAAAAGGAAAAGGGCGACAGGACAGAAAGGACTTGGAACGGAGATTCCCCATGAACCCAGTGGAAGCTGCCTTGCATTTCAGGATGGAAGAAAGGTGGTGTCTAAAGGGGGTAAAAGAAACGTTTTTAATGAAAGAATGAAAACTGTGACCTTTCCCATTAACTTCAAGTGCTCTTTAAGCAGATCCATTGATTACACTATCTATATACTTTGAACTGTGATAGCGGCTGCTTTAATGAGAGCTGTCTTGAGAGTCATTTTGATTAGAGGCAAGGCCGAAGTGTATTAAGTAAATAAGTACATGTGACGCTATCAATGCACAAGGCATTTGTGGAGGATACAGAAAGCTGCCTTCTGCTGAGTCAGGCACTGGCCAATCTAGCTTAGCGTTGTCTTCATGGACTGGCAGCAGTTCTCCAGGGCTTCAGGCTGGAGTGATCAGGGAAGGCGGGGGGAGCCTTGGTGCAGGTGCCTCTCTCTTGGGGCAAGGTCAACATTGGGAGATTCTGGTATCACCACAAGGCATGCATAGGACTATTGGAAGCCATCCTTCCAGTTATGCAACGATTTCTTGAAACAACTACTGTAGTGGCCTGGTTCCCACCTGGGGGTCAGGACTTCATAGGAGGCCGCACACAGATTTTCAGGGGCGCGCGAAGAGCCATCTTAAAAAGCTGGGTGCCACCATCTTGGAAACTTCATTTTGGCTAGGGAAGAAACTTCCCCATTTAACTGCCATTTCCTCAATGCTTGTGGCTGCGAGGGAAATTAGCCTTGCTATGGACTTGTGTGTGCGTATGCGTGTGTGGAAGTCTCTCCCAGGTCTCTTTCTGAGCAAGCATGTCACACCCTTCCATGTGCATGCCTAGGTGAGTCTCAGCACATGGGGGAAGAGGAATGTAAATACGCTGAAGACTATCTAAAAATTGGCTTTACCACATTGATCAGCAACGGCGTAGAGAAGCCGCAATGTGTTCTGTGCTCTGTTGTTCTCAGTGCTGAATCAATCACTGAACTCAAAACTCAAACGTCACTTAGATACAAACAATTCAGAACATTCGGAGAAGGATGTGGAGTTTTTTCAACTTTCAAGAAGCGTGATAATTTAAAAATAATGACTTCCTGCTTATTTATTTATTTATTTATTTATTTATTTGAAGAACTTATACCCCGCCTTTCCCATGCCAACACAAATGCCCAAGGCAGCTTACAGAGAACAAAGTACAATGTAACCCCAATAAGTAGAACAAAACCAAAAACATTTAAACATATAACAGGAACACAGAGAAAGTACAAGAATGAAGCGAGACCCAATTCTCCTCCTCATCAGGCCCTTTGGAGGTTGGGAAAATAATTGACCAGGGGAGTAAACAAACTAAGACAGTAGGTAGACAGAGGGTAGACAGCCAATTATCAGTGGCGTACGGAGAGGATCGGGGCCGCGGATCGCACCCATGGCAGGACGACGAAACCGCGCCCCCGGCACGTTGCCCTGCCCCCGTGCACCGCCACGCCTCCCTGAATCTGGAAGAGCTCCATTTCGGAGCGCAACCAGCGCTAGGGAGGGCAGGCGGGCCAAAAGATGCGCGGATTCCTCTTCACTCTGCCGCCTCCAGGCTGCCGGCGCCCAGGCGTTCCGCACCCCTGGCTACACCCGCCCTCTGCCCCTGCCAATTATCATCCAATGGCTAGACAAAATAAGTATGATTTGAGCCCTCTCCGAAAGGCCATGAGAGAGTGTGAGTTCTTCTGGAAGAGAATTCCATATTTGTGGAGCCGCTACAGAGAAGGCCTCTCCCCAAACTGCCATCCCTTTAACTTGGGACAGAGGGGGAGGGGTGTCCCAACAGATTTTCATACATAAAAAGGGGGTCCTGGTGCCCTTTTTTATGGTTCCCATAAGAAGGTTGGGAACCACTGTTGTAGTGGATAGCCAAAGGGTCTGGAAGACCAGAGTAGAGCTCTGGCTCAGTTCAACCAACAACAGGCAAGGAAAAACATTTTTTATGAAGTATATTAATATACAGAAAAGGTGGATGGTTTGGATCATGCAGAAAAGGACAGAAAAGGATAAACCAGCTTGGAAAATAACTTGGATACTGGAAATGCTCAGGTGTGGATTTTTGCACCTACATAAGCCCATGATTATGGGCAAACCTAACAGAAAAATCACTCATGGCTTCAGCTTTCCAGATGGCATTACACACCTCTGATTCCTAGTGAGGCAGGTGGAACTGGTCATGCATGCAACTGAACAGACGCAGCACAACCCCCTCCCCCACCCCGGGCCAGCACACCGGACCGCCTCCCCGCCCAGCTCCTCCTGCCCTCCCTTCCACCACCACCCCCAGCTCAGAGTCACTCTTGCGCCAGCTGAGTTTGGCCAGCGCACGAGCGGCACAATGGGGCCTTGGCCTGGCACCCTTGGGCTGACACTGCTTCTAGCATCAGCCCAATGGCATTAGTGCTGAAGCAGCAAGCATTGGCCCAAGGGCGCCCTCAGGATTGCGCCCTCAGTTAGGTCATAGGTCCATCTGACTGGATGGTTTATGACCACCTGGGCAACCCCACTGATCCTTGGACCTGGCTGGGTAGTCTTGAACGCTCAATGACTGGCATATGCCAGTCCCAGCAGGTGGGCTGTCTAGGAGCTGTTCTTGGTAGAAGCAGAAGGCAAGTCGCCTCTCTGCCTGGCTACACGGACTTTCTGGAATGGCACTGATGTCAACGCATTGCAGTAAAACGGATGGGGAAAAATAAGTGCCCCAAGATGGCATTCTGGGGAAACTGAGTGCAACACACATGCCTGCCGGCGCCTTGAAGGCCCTTTGGCCACTCTCCATGGTGGGAGAGAGCACTAATTTTGGACACCCTTTTGCCAGAATGTTTCACGCTCCTAAATCACAGCCTCATTTGCCTTTGAAACCGAGTCCTTGAGCCTATCTCAGTATCAAGCCAGGCGCGCTTTGCCTATTTTCTGGGCAACAGAACCTCAAACCTGCCCCGACTTTCCCGGACAATCCCAACAAGCCTTCATTTTTGCATCCAGGCCTTTGCCAAGTGGGAAGCCAGCACATCCTACGCCTGGCATGGACTCCTCTGGGAAGTCAGGATCAGTTTTCCCACGGCAAAGAGGTTCCCAACCATCTCTTTCTGACCCTCCAGTGGCAGCAGCTCACTGTCACTTCGCTTCCAAACCAAAAAACATCTTGCCAAACAGCTCAACAATAAGAAGAATTCTTATTTTTCAAAAAGAGCCCAACCCACATGACTCTTAATCAGAATAGCCTGTTCTGCAGGCAACAGAGACGTCCTGTGGTTTCTCTGACCGCTGGAAGTATTCTTAACATTTGGGGTTTTCTGAACTTGTTGGCCAGTTTAGCTCTCCGGGAAGTGGAGGATTCGCTGGGGTTTCCAGAGCTCCTTTTCCTAAGCTGACCATCCCCACATTTGAGAACTATGGAAATTATCAAGACCCAAAAAGCATTTCAGCTTAGTAAAGCTATTTCTACAATCTACAATCAGTACAGTATTTCTCAAACTGTGGGTCAGGACCCACTTGGTGGGTCGCATGACCTGATGTCAGGCTGGGAACCACCACCTTGGAAGCTATAAACCTTACTCTTGCTATATTCCTTGTGTGTGTGTGTCAACAGTTCAAATCAAGAGAGGGTTTTTTAAACATCTTGTTTTTAGTTCAGTGCTTTTACATAATATTTTGCCCTCATCTTGCTTTCTGTCAGGGATGTTTCACGGTTGTGCAATTGCTGCAATCCAAGAATGCAGTTTGCATTCCAGGAGTGTCCTTTGATTATGTCACAATGACAGCACTTCCTGCTTGTTGATGTCACTTCTGGCTATGATGTCACTTCCAGGTTAATGACATCACTTCCGGTGGGTCCCGACATGAGTGCCGTATTAAAAAGTGGGACCTGCTCTAAAAAGTTTGAGAACCACTGTTTTAGAGGACAGTGTTTTCAGAGAGGTTGAGAAGAAGATTATCTCACCTGCCCTGCAACATGATATTGCTGAGAGTTCTGGTGCTTTGCCGGAGTGCCTTCTGTTGCCCCCACTTATGTTCGGCTTCTGCCTTGGCAAATAAAGCTAACAGTACAGTATAAAGACATCTGTGGGCTCTTGGGGTACCATCAGGGCCGGCTTTAAGCCAATTCAACCAAGTGCTCCCAATTGGGCCCTATGCCTACGGGCTCCCCTTGCTAGGGTAAAAATAAAATCAGTATTTTTACTAAATCATTTTGCAGTCACCAAAACATTGTTTTTTTTCACTTTTTGCTTTTCAAAGGGAATCTACACATCTTGTTTGTTTCCTTGTAGGCTTGCATGTATGCAATTTTATACAAAAATGTGCTTGGGTCAATTGGGTCCGTTAACTCCCATGCACTTTATCAGCGCACATTTTGATTGCTTTCCATTCTACCACAGACAGATGACGTCTATATTACATAATATTGTCACTTCTAAGGGCACAATCAATCAATCAATCAACCAACAGGTACTTATATACCGCTTTTCAACACGAAGTTCACAAAGCGGTTTACAGGCAAATAGTAATAATAAAGTTAAATGGCTCCCTGTCCCAAAAGGGCTCACAATCTAAAAAAAAGGCAGACCGCCAGCAACAGCCACTAGAAAGACTGCGCAGGGGTGAAGAGGGACAGTTACTCTCCCCCTGCTAAATATAAGAGGAGCACCACTTGAAAAAGTGCCTCTTGTCCAGTATCAGGGTAAGGGTGATGCATCCCCTTACCTTGAGGAGGTTTCAGTGAGTACTGCTCCACTTGCAGGAGGCAGAACAGGCCCCATTGGCACAGCTATGTCAGTGTCGGAAAGTTGGTTAGGACGGCACCCTAAGATTCTACAGACTTTGACTGTGAACAGTAAAAAAATGTTTCCAATGGAAAGAAGCCCCACAGCTTCTAGGGCCGGCCATGGGTACCATTCTGTAAACTGTCACTGCTCAAAGAAGTGAGGTGCAAGGGTGCAGTCATTTGTCAGAAGGGCCTCTAGGTGGCACTGTTGTTGGAATGGCCTTTGCAGCATTGCCGATGAGAGAGATGGATCTCTCTCTCTCTAGGACCCAGCCACAGAGTCACCAAAGAAGGGCTCAGGCTACATGGAGCCTGAGCCCCATCATCATCATCATCATCATAGCTTGTAGCCTGCTTTTTAGCCTTCAAAATGCATCACATGAATTCTCTTGCTACCTTCACAACTACCCTATAAGGCACTGTTTCTCAAACTGAGGGTCAGGACCCACAAGGTGGGTCGCATGCTAGTTTCAGGTGGGTTGTGAAACACCAAAAGCAGCCATATTGGAAATATGGGAAAATGGGATGCTGGAAAAGGGGAGGGCTGTGTGGTTTTTCTGCTTGTGTCAAGGTTGTAAATAGGGTTTCCCCTTTCTGATTCTCTTTGCTACTGGAAAATGGCTGAGAAATAGCCCAACTTATTGCTGCATTTGCAGGAAAGCAGCAGGCTCTGGCATCACAATGATGGTGCTCCCAGCCATGACTTCACTTCTGGTGGGCCCCAGACAGTTTGTCATTCTAAAGAGTGGGTCCCAGTGCTAAAACATCTGAGAACCACTGCTGTAAGGTATTGTACAATACCACAATGGAAGCTCTTCCAGTAGGGGGTATTGAGGACAAAAGAGGCTCCTTCTCCCATTAGTTTCACTAAGGAATCTCCCCGAATCTATTAAGAAGACAGTGACAGCCCCAAATTCACCTTGCACTGACGACAAGTCGTGGTTTGCTATGTCTGGGCCCGGATTTCAGCCTTTGATCAGATTTAATGGTGGGGCTCATCTGTAGTGTTGCCAGTCTCTCTTGTCAGTTCTCTGCTCAGCCTCTTCCTGGGTTTTGAATTATTTTCTACCCTGGATACAGAGAGGGGAAAGATTGAGCATCTCATTGCTCAGGTGGTGCTGTTGACCTGCTCGTGTCTGAGCTGCACCACCACCACCACGGTGACATTGCCCTCATAAAGCTCAGAGGGGTGTGGGGGGGGGTGTAAGGTGACACTGCTGTATATTCCCTATATGAGACCCAAGCACAGGCCTCAGGGTGAGAGAGGCCATGTGAGTGAACTGGATAAATTTTTCAGTTTTGCAGCAGGTTGGGCCTGGGCGATCCTTCCAGGGGCCTAGGCTAGGAGCCTAGGCTAGAGACCAGCTGTCAGCCCAGAGATGCATTCAGTTCCCTCCCTCCTATACTGGTTAATCTCCAAGTCATCATGTGCTGTACTGTCCCTAGTGAGATGTATGCAATAAGTAGTTATTTTAAGAGGTTCTGGTGAGTGTCCTGCTATCCTCATATAAACTCAGTCAGCCCAAGAGACCTCAGGTTCTGGGACTGACAGTGCAATCCTATGCATGTTTACTCAGAAGTAAGCCTCACTGTTTACTTCCAGTGGGACCTACTTTCCACTTACTTCCTTGTAACTTCACTGGGACTTACTTCCTTGTAACTATGTTTAGGATTGCTGCTTCGGGCTCCATGCCAGCTTGCCAGAGAAGTAGCTAAGGCATCTGGGTCGAAGAAGATTATGTAAAAAAAAACCTGACAAAATAAATTTAATTAAGTAAATAAAATGTTTTCTGGTTAATTGACCGTAACGTTTGATAGAATACAGATATTCCAACACAGTTCATTTCATTGCATTCTGCATTAAATTACCTTTCTAGTGATGTATAACATGACAGTATTATTTGTAGTTACCAAGATTTTCACAATGTGGGCCACCAGTGTCAAGCGCAGCTTGTTGTCCCTCTAAAGCTTGTTGCCTGATGCAAGTTCCCCCCCCACTCCCTTAGCTACGCCAGTGGCCCCTTGCAGAAGATGGGCTTGCAATCTAGATATTGACATGAGGGCGACAAGAGGATGGCAGGCATCAGAAAAGGGACAGAGGCAGGACACACGTCTGCAGTAGTTTCCGTTAAAGGTAAAGGTTTCCCCAAGACCAAATGGTCTAGTCATGACCGACTGTAGGGGGCGGTGCTCATCTCTGTTTCAAAGCCTGTAGAGCTGGCGTTTTGTCCAAGGACAAGCTTCCGTGGTCATGTGGCCGGCATGACTATAGGCCGTAGCACATGGAACGCTGTTACCTTCCCATCGAAGTGGTCCCTATTTATCTACTTGCATTTAGGAGCTTTCGAACTGCTAGGTTGGCAGGAGCTGGGACAAGCCACGGGAGCTCACTCCGTCGTGCAGGCTTGAACTCCCAACCTTCCGGTCGGAAAGCCCAACAGCAGCAGTTTAACCCGTTGCACCACCACATCCCTTAACAGCAGTGGTGGGATTCAAATAAATTAACAACCAGTTCTATGATGTCATAGCCGGAGCCAAAAAAAACACCCGAAGCCAGCCGAGGTAAGCGAGTGAGCGGGGCCCGGCCATTTAACAACTGGTTCTATAGAACCTGGGTGAACCCCCTGAATCCCACCACTGCTTAACAGTCTCCGTTACACCCCTTTAATTAAGTTTAGGTACAAACTTGGAATGGGGTGCAAGCAGATATGGGGCCAAAGGCAGTGCCAAGCTTCAGGGGTACCAAGAGTGAGAGGAAGAGAGAAACCTTTGGATCACCAAGGTGGTGGGGCTGGAGGAGTTAAGTTCACTGGCAAGAGTGCAGGGCCAGGAAGCCAGCAAAGAAGGGATTTAAGGAGGGGTGTGGCATGGTCCTAAGGAGTAGCTGATCAGCCCTCCAAGTATTTGGCAGCTTGCAAGAGGTGGAATGCTTTGGGCTGTCATTAAATGCACACCCTACGGTCAGTGGCTGGGAAGTCCAAAGGCACCAGCAATTTGAAGTGAGCCTCTCTCACTTTCCAAACAGAGACTCTGTGTGTGTGTATGTGTGTATGTTGGCACGTGCATGCCAAAGACATGGTCCAGAGGAGATGGAAGTCTCTGCTGAGAGCTGCAGTAAGACCACAAGAGTAATTTTGCTTGGAACATTGATATCCCGCTGGAGACGGTAAACCAGGGGAAAAAAAACCACTGCTAGCAAGGCAAGATTGCTAGATTCAGTATGCTGTTCTCAGGAGAAAAGGTTACTCATTTGTTGGGGAGTATAATAATGGAAAATGCCCTCCACTTGGCCTTGGTTTTCCAATATGAGAAATGGGTCTAGTAGTGGGCACCACTGCCTTAAAAGCCCAGAATACATGGGGATAATCTAGCATTCTCGCCTCCTTTTGTATTTGCAGGTCTCCTGTGCAACTTCTGTGGCAGGCGGTAGCCCAGCCAGCCTCTCCCCATTCCGGGCCTTAATGATGGTGGAAGACTGTCCCATGCATTAAAACCACAACTTTAGGGTGGTTTTAAAGTGGAAGTAGATGGATTCATGGTAGAGCGGACATCTACCAATGCTGTTAGTGACCCTAGCTAACTAGAACCTCCGAGTTCAGGGGCAGATGTTGGACAAACAACAGGGAAAGGGCTACTGACTTCTTGTGATGCTCTTTCCTGCAGTTCAATAGCCCAACCAGTGCAATCTCAACAGGTCAGGATAAAAGGACTCAAATGTATTAATAAGGGAATTGCTCTGGACCCAGGTGCAGAAAAGCTCTGTCTCTCAGTTCTGTAGCAGACCTTGAGAATCGTCTGACCAGGACAAAAAAAAAAAAAAAAAAAAGATGTTGAATTCCAAATTGGAATTAATGAGCAAATGTGACAGTGGAATTTGGCTGCAGCCAATCCTGAGAATTTCAGCAGAAAGTCCTCATTGTCCCTCTCTCGGTGTTTGCTTGCACTATTGATCTGCCTTGTGCCCATTCATCATTAGTGTTCACATCCCAAGCAGACAAGATCTTATTCATGGGGTTGGATTCTGCACGCATTTGTACCCGCACAGGAATGCGACACACCTACAGCTCTTCGCCTGCGTTGCTTGACCTTTTGGCCTTGCGACACAACTTGTTTTGTTTTCCTTCTCTTGACTCCGGGCCTAAACACCAATCTGCTTGCACGACCCCTTCACAATACCCTCCAACATTCCTCAGGTGGAAACAGGGGCCGGTTTTGCCATCCCTCTGATCAGAGGCATACCTAGAGGGGGATCACAGCACTAAGTTTTGCAAGCAGCTGCTGCCCCTCCATTCCCAGTGGCTAGAGCAAAACGGAGGCTATGTTGGCTACAAATGGTTCTGAAGAGGAGAGAGAGTGACTGCTTGCCAAACTTAGTGCTGTGATCCCCCTCTAAGTACACCTCTGCCTCGGATTCTCATATCCAGGATCACTGCAGCGGGGAGGGGGGAGTTCATCCCAGACAAGGAGTGTGCCCCACCCATTGTTGGATCCCCATGGTAACCTGAAGGAAAAAATTTTTTTGATTTATGCTCCCTTACATTTGGCATGGCGTGGGCGCGTTCGTGTGCAGTGCTCTGTTGTTTTGCTTGCAGAAATCAAACCTCTGTGACAAAGACCCCTCCTGCGCCCAGGATCCGCCCTTGAGCGGCCCACACTGCTTCCGCGGGGGGGGGGGGGCTGTCGGCACATATCTCAGGACGACTCCCCTTGCCTGACGCGCTAGCCCAGCAGCACTCAAGTGTCGCGGAGTTGCGCGGGCCCGGGAAGGAGGCGGGCAGGTGCCGGCGCTGCCTTGCCTTGCCGCGGGGGCGGAGCCTGGCCCGCCCCCTACCGGCCTGGCTGCCGCCGCCGCTGCCGCTGCCGCAGCCCGGGCGGGAGGAAGGCAGGCGGAGATGCAGCGGCAGCGCTGAGCGGGCGGCAGGTGCGTCTCCCGCGCCGCGGCGGCTCATGATGTGCCTGGAGAGCGACGGCTCCTCGGCGGGCGGTGGCCCGCACGGCTGCAGCGGGCGCCTCCGGGTGGCGGCGGCCGGCGACGACGAGGAAGAGGACGACGGTGGCGGCGGCGGCGGCGAGGATCGGGGCTGCTGCGGCGGCGGGAGCGCCCGTGGAGATGGCGAGGTGCAGACCCTCTCCGGCGCCGTCGGCGGGGCCAAGAGCGCAGCTTCCAAGGCAGCTCCCACGGGCACGGCGGCGGCGGCGGCGGCGGCACCCAGCCTGGGCAGAGCCCGGGTGGCCGCCGCCGCCATCCTCAGCGTGGGCAACGTGCTGAACTACCTGGACAGGTACACCGTGGCAGGTGAGACCCTCCCCGCCCGCTCTCTGGGGACGGGGCTTTCCTCCCTCTGCGCACCCCTCTTCTTCCTCCCTGCGCCCCATCCCCGTCTGCTCTGTTCTGCGCTTCCTTCGGAGCAAGAGCCCCAGAGAATGGGGCGGGCTGCCTCCGGGGAAACCTGCCTGTGCTCCGAAGCGCTGCTTGCCGTGGCTCGCTGTCATCTGCCCGTCAGCCGGTTGTCAGGGCAGGAGAGAAGAATCCCTAAGCAGGAACCAGGCATAACTTTCCCTGATCTCTCCTCCATCCATCCATTCTTCCATCCATCCATCCCTTTAACGCTCTCTTCTCTGTGCTTCCCCTTCTCTCTCAGTGGTCCTCTGTTTCTTTCCCAGTTTTATGTATTCTCTGCTCCTGTTTCCCCCTTTCCCCGTCGTTCTCAGGCTCATACCTTCCTCCTTTTCCACCCCTTCCCTTCTCCATCCCAACTCCTTCCTTTCCCCCCATTACCTTCCACCCACATCCTAGGAAGCAGAGCCCAGGCCAGGCGAGCCTCTGCTGAAATCAGTGGCCTCATCTTCAAGTCTCTTTGTTGTGCCTCTTCCCCTTCAATTTTTCCATCCTCCCCTCGTTCAGTTCCTCTTCTTGCAACCCCCTTTTCCTCTCCCATCCTGCATCCTTTCCATCCCTCCCTGGCGGATCAGCCTCCCTGGTTCCATCTGCTGCTGGAAAACAGCAGCTCTCGTGCTCTGAATGGGGACACGCATACAAAAGACCTGAGCGGCTGGAGCTGCCTGTTCGGGAGGTCTCTGGAGCCCACAAACCCAGGGATGCACCTAGATTTGGGGATGCTGGGAGCAGAGGCTTCTGGGGAGGCCCTAAGACACCCCTGTCCCCTCCTCCATGCAAGGCACATGTTCCAGCCCAACAGAAAGACTCCATTGTCGCCAGCTTACAGCTTTCCTGCGTTGGCTGGCCAGCTTCATGGGAGCTTTTGCTCCCGGCAGGTCAGCCAGAGGTGGTTTCAGAGCCAGGATTATCTGGTGTGTGCGCGCGTTCAACTCCACTCAGGTTGACGGATCTCCGTGCTGTTCGGCACTCTTCTCTGCTCTCCCCCACTTGGCTTGGCAAGGGCTCAACTTGCAGTGTTTTCAGGGAGGAAAAATTAGAGCCACGCAATGTAGTGAACACACCGTGCGTGGAGGCTTGCGGTATTGTCTTCCATGCTGCCTGTGATTGCGCGCCTCCATAGTCATGCTCACCCGCTCTTTTCCTCTCTAGTTTTAGCACGAAGCATGGGGGGTGGGTGGAGGCAAGAGCCTAGGAAATGTGGTTGGCTTCCCAGCTTGCATGACACTCAGAAAAGTGTGCCTGTAATGTGAAGGTTTGCAGTTGGTTTTTGCAAAAATCTGAATTTTGCGATCAGAAATCGCAAAGGGAATGCAGTGGAAAAGAAGGAAAGCAAATGGTTCTCTGATTCCATGCATGACAGGTGCAACCGAGAGAGATCAAGCTTTAAAAATGGAGGGATTTGAACATGAGATGTCTTTTCCAGTTCATTTGGAAATATTGCACGCGCTCAATCTCTGTCTTTCTCTGTGCGTGTCTGTGACCCATACAGAGACGTTAGGCTTTTTCCTCCTAGATTTGCTGGAACAAAACAACCAGGAGTGTGCTCTTTGCTTCTGTTTTAAAGAAGGGTCTTGAAGCTGCAGGCAGAGGGATTTTCCTTGGAGGTGAGAAAATGGGTTGTGAGTTTTAGCCTGGAGGGGAAAATGTGCCAAAAGGGGAGCCAACAGCCAGAATGAACCGTGTGTGCGTGCGTGTGTGCGTGCATGTGTGCGTGCGTGCATGCGCGCTTTTGAAATGCGGAACAGTTGATTAGGTACACTTTAGCAAACAAGCATGCGATTCCATGTTTTTAAATGTTACAGCTCAATAGTTATGTTCCAGCTGGGGTGTAGTTACTGGGGGCAGAGGCACCCGGGGCTAAGTGCTGTGCCTTGCTTTCTGCAGCAGTTGAGAGTGACAGTGTTCCACCTTGCAGGATTGTTGTGAGTTGGGCCGAGACAAGCGAACGTCTTGTGTTCCTTAGGTGGGCTGTGACTCTAAATATCTGTGGGTTGAATATCTCCTTCCTGAGGAGCTCAGAGCAATATTGTGCCAGCCCCGAATGGCAACTTGGGCTGAGGTCTAGTGACTTCCCTGAGATGATTCACAGTACAGTAGTGGGATTTGAATCTGGGTTCCTAAATCAAACCCATGCTCTAGCCACTGCAGTGTTCCGCCACTCTAGTATTACTGTGGGCCTTATGAAAGGCCATTGGTTTGACCACAGCTGCATTAGGTCTTAAGAGACAGTTAGTAGCTCTTTTTGTTAACTGCTATGCCTGCTTCTCAGAAGTGTGGGCTGTAAGCTTAATGGGGTACAATGATATTGTGGAATTGTTTAACTTTCTACCTATAGCTGAGTATGGACTCCTATATGTCCGAACACTGAGCTAGGATAGAGGTAAAGCTTCTGTGAACGTAGCATGGTAAGATCTATCCCTGGCTCTCAGTATGGTGCTTCAATAGAACCTCCATGCTCGGAAGCAGCATACCCAAAATATCAGATGCTGGTGATATATAGAAGGGGGTCCTGTTGTCTTCACACCCTGCTTGTGTACTTCCTGGAACCCTCAGGTTTGCCGACTGTGGGAACCAGGATGCTGGATTAGGTGAGCTAATCCATTTTATGTTAAGATGGGCGTCCAGTAAAAAATAAGCAAATAAACTGCAGTTGGGAATGGGAGATTTGCCTCTTGTGCTAGAAGAGACACAGGCACCCGCGTGCTTTACTATTGCTCAGAAAACGCAAAGGAGTTTCTCCTTTGTTTTTTCCTGCTTGCTTGTGTCCAGTGAAACATGTCTGGGCCATTTCAGCAAGGAGACACCTACAGGAAAAGAGGAGGGGGGAGGACCATTCTGATACAGAGGCAAAGCGAACGGACGGTTGCCGTTTTCCAGGAAGGTCGGGAAACATATGTGTAAACAGTCGCCAGGCAAATGTCAGTCAGCCATGTGGAACAAAGTGGCATCGCTGGCCGTACCGCGTGGTTGTGTCATATTGTCCATTTCTGTGAGGCCGTTAAAAACCTGAATCGTCACACAGGGCCAAATGTCGATCAGGGCGTTAGGCTCAAACAGGGGTCTGATTTCCCCTCATTGGTTCAGTCTTATTCTGTTCATTGGAATGCAGAAAGAAAAAGATGCTCCCTTATCTCGCTCCAACATTGCACAGCCAAAAATGCCCCAGTGTTCCTTCTGCTGCCTGGGCATCCTTTACTATGATGCATTAATTTTCCATGCTTGCAGAGAGCTCCATGCCAGCTCCATCCCAGGTAAAGGCCTCCATGTGGCCCTTTACTGTTATTTATTTATTTCTGTCACTTCATTGATGTGCAACATGCCCAACACAGAGGAGGAAACTCCCTAGACCTGCCCCTGTTCCCAATATTTGCCATTTAAAAGACAGGCGGTTGATTTTGGGATAGAGCTAATAGATATACCGAATGGTCCCCCAGTAGATTAGCAGCCGTTCAATTCAGACTGTTGCAGATGCGTTGTGTGTGAAATGGCAGGCTGTGGACTGCATGGCACATTAGCATGCGTGTCCTTGCATTGAACTGCACATGCACTGGAGGTTGAGATCAGTCCATCCTCTCTGAGATTTAATTTCTAGACCAGTGGTTCTCAAGCATCAGGACCCACTCTTAAGAAAGGCAGTATGTCCAAGACTCACTGGAAGTGATGCTGTGGCCGGAAGTGTCATCATTGTGATGCCAGAACCTGCTGCTTTCCTGAGAATGCAGCAATACGTTGGGTTATTTCTCAGCCATTTTCCAATACCAAAGTGAATCAGAAAGGAAAAAAGCCGATTTACAGCCTTGACACAAGCAAAACAACCACACAGCCCTCCCCCTGTCCAGTGTCACATCTTCCCATATTTTCAAAGATGGCTGCACTAGGTGCCACGTGACCAACTTGAAATTGGCTCACAACCCACCTGGTGGGTCCCGACTAGCAGTTTGAAAAACACTAGAAACACTCTGAGGTGGGTCTGGTGAACCCTGAGGACAGGGGATGGCTTGCAAATCACATGAACATCATTTTAATATGACTGAAACAGATACATTGAATGACCAGGTCCAGAAATGGAGAGGAACATTAGCAGGGACAAAAAGACAGGGACTCCTGGTCAATAGGAATGGTTGGAGTGTGTGACTAGCTTGATCCTTGCAGCCCCACATTTTTCCATAGTAGAGTGGAAGGCAATATATAGGGGTTTTTCAGGTGGTTTCATGTATAGACCCTGACCTAGCTCTAGACCCTCATAGCTTCAGCAAGATGCCCTGGGACCAATGTTTGGTTGGCACCCTGCACAGCTCAAGTGTGCATTCAAAACACTCCTGGTATTGTTTGGAGTGTGCAGAGATTGTCATGGTAGATGCACTTGCTTTAAGTCACAGCAGTGGCGGAGGAGGATGCTAATCAGAAATGAGGACTAGAAACTTGAAGCAGAGGTGCTCTATGACACGGTGCCGACATAATAACAATTTGGCGATGGAGTTCTGTGCAGTTATTGCTGGCAACGGGAATGCTGCTGCTTAGGGCAGTGTCAGGATTAGCAAAGTTTAATTGAACTGGTGTTATTTTTGTCAATGTTTTCTCTCCCCACCCCCCACCTCGCCCGGTTGCCTCCAATTTGGAATCAGTGATTCAGCATTTGGGAGAAACAAACCGCGTTGGATTCCAGACAGGTGTCAGCAGAGTGTGTGTATGCGTGAAATCAGGTCACCAGGTGAAAAATCCGGTTTGTGTCTCAGGACAGGTGGTAATTAGCACATGCTGCTGCTCTGAAGAGCCTTCAAAGCGCATCAGCCCGGTTAATAACATGGCAGCTCTCTGGCAATCGGGCACCGTCCCAACTGCAGAGGCGGAAACGGAGCCAGGGGTTGAGACATCCACAAGGCCACACAGGCATTGTGTGTCAGAGAGTTTCTGCCTTAGCCACATCCTTGTGCCTAGCAGGTAAGTCATCACCTAAGCCTGTTCGGCAGTGTGACCTATGTCGTTGTGTGTTCATGCTCCAGGCATTTTGTGTATCTGTTTCCTGATTCCGCCTTAGTAAGCTGTAGCTCTTCTGTGGACTTCTGGTCTGTCAACCGAAAGTCAGGTTTTTCTTACAATTGTATACAAATGATCAAAGGCCTGATCGCTGATCCAGGTCCATGAACGAAACTGCCGATTCTTTCCCTACTTGCCCTAAGGGCACTCAGCTTTCCTTCTTCTGTCACCTCCCTTGTGACTGTTTCCATGGACCGGCCTCTCTTCTTTTGAAATGCGCCACACACCTCGACGGTGCTAGGTATGTAATCATTAGTAATAGTAATCACATCCTGTTTTAACCACTGGGTTCAGAATGTGTCCTCTTTCAGTATTTCCAAAGAGCAGTTTACCCATCTCTCAAAATGTGGGCTGAGGGCACGTGACATGGGCCACCTTGCTGCAGCCAAGCAGTGTGGGTTTGGTCAGGGCCTAGATCAGGGCCGGCCCATTCATGAGGCCAGCTGAGACAGTTGCCTTAGGCAACAGAATGGAGTGATTGGAGGCACTCATCTCTTTCTGCCTACTTGCCTCCTCTGTTCCTCCTCCTTCCATTCCCTGGATTGGAAAAGAAGAGGGGAACAGAGAGGAAATGTGGAGGGGAGAGGAGTTCTGCGCTAGACCACTGGAGAGTGAGCGGCTGGCACATCACTGGGGAAGGGGGTCAGCATTTGACATGTATCAGGAGGTCATGAGCCATCCTGGCTGGATGAAAAATCTCCTTGGAACCCCACAGAGCCCATCTTCAGTTCTACCATGGTACGGAATATAAATACTGTATCTTCTTGGCGATTCTCCTCTGGCACAGTTTGATTTCAGTATAACAAGAATGCAGTTCATTCCGGAACACATTTCTAGTGAAAATCTGATTTCTCTACCTGTATACCTTTAATAGGGGAATATTTTCCAATGAGAGGGGCTAATATAGCCCTCCACTGCTCTTCCCACCTTCCTGAAAAAAAATTAGTATATAGTAACAGTTCTCAGAGGAAAGCCTCATTGAGTTCAATGGGATTTACTTCCAGGTAAATATATTTAGGGAATTTTAATTTTTTTTAAAATACCTTATTAAAGATGTTTACCACCTGCACCATGCATATGTATGAGATGAGGAGACACATGTACTTTGAAATATTTAAATTAATGGGCGTATTTTAAAGCATATGCCTCGCCTTCTTATACATATGTATGCTGAAGCTGGTGTATACAATTTTAAATTCCTACAGGAATATGTTAAACCAAATTACAATATGAAAACCAATGAAACCAGTGCAGCAAACAAACAAAAAAAGCTGACTTTGAAAGTCCCTAATTTTTAAATGTCGACTGAAATAAATAACTGACGTGCTCTTCCGAGGCAGCAATGCAAGTGTTCTTTCAAGATACAATGAAGGGGCCAGGCTTGCCTCTTATCTCTTGGGAGGCTACTTTTGGTGTCACCACCAAAAAGGCCCTGTTCCTTGTCTTAGCCATTTGTGCTTCTGTTGGCAAGAGGATGGGGCGAGAGATCTCGGCAATGCACTCTACCGTCTTTGAAGATTGCCAAGAAACTTCCATACTTGGAGCATCAGACCCATCCCTGTGGTCAGGTCACCTGCTTTGTATGTAGAAGGCCCCAGGTTCGATTCCTCCAGGTAGGGCTGGGAAACACTCCCACCAGAAACCCTGGAGAGCTGCTTCCAGTTGGACAATATTGGGCTGGATGGACAGAGGCCAGATTCCTATGTGGCCTGCATGCTGCCTGTCAAGCTCCCATGCCTCTGAACAGGAGCTTGATCTTCAGGAACTGGTGGACCAAACTTCTCATGACACAGAATAACCATTGCTGTCCTTGTTTCTGGGTTTCCTGTTGCTGTTAAAGGCACAGGAGCAGAGAACAGGATAACAAGTTGGTAACCTGATTCTATTTTTATTCCAGTCTTTGTCCAAGGAATTCAGAGCAGCACACCTTGTCTCCCCGCACCTGCTTTTTCTTCCCAGCCATCTGCTGAAGTTTGGTAGGCTTCAAGGTGGCGATTAGCCCTTCGTCAGGTGGTGCAACCTCCCCCATGCCCCATTGCGTCTGTAAGGCTGTGATCTGGTGCATGCTTTCCTTGGGAGGGGGCACTTCATTGACCAGACTGGAACCTACTTCTGGGTAAGCACGCATTAGATTGTGCTAGCGACAGACTTAACAAAAACCCTGAGCCTTTTTTTTTTTTGCTGGAGTCTTCCAACAGCAGAGTCTCAGATCACGCCAACGTCCCCTGCCTCACTTTCCCTACCAAGCAAAGATAGCATTATGTGGCTGGGCTGGGAACCCTTGGAGATGTGAGAGCAGCTCTGTCAGCTGCCGCAATTAGAAGCCTCCGGTGAGAAAACGGCCGAGCAGCATTCCAGAGCTACCTGTTGGCATTGTGCGCTTCCCTCCTGGCCAGTGACGTTTCCGGGGAAGTCTCGCTGCCTTCACGGCTTCGGAATGTTGTTTTGCCGTCCACGTTGCCACTGAGTCACCCATTGGATCTCTCGCAGTAACTCTTTGTGTTCTTCCTGCCGGTTGCTTCCCATTGGCAGATCATTCACAACCCTCCTTTACGTTTCTGTAACAAATCAGTGCCGTTCGTGTATCCCTTTGCCCCATGAGTGTCTGTCTCCCACCAGTTTCAAAGCCAGAAGAACATTTGATCTTTCAGCTAAAGAACTGTCCGAAAATCATCCATTCCACCTGGCACCTGCAGTGTGAGAGTCAGCAAGCTGCACATGGTCTGGTGCCTAAGCATGCATTTATGCGCACGTGCATGAGATTAAGGGTGTGTCTGCTCAACATTCACCATCTAGGTCACTTCCGGACAGGGGATCTATTTGGGGATGACTACCTTTTTTTTCTGCGGTGTTTCATACAATATTGACATGTGTTCTTTCTCCACCCGTGGTTTCCTTGTATTGCAGTCATCACATTGATTCATGCCCGACAAATCTGCCTTTTCTTGTTATTATTTAATAACAGTGGTGTGGCAGTGCAGTGACTTCCTCACTGGTGTAGCTTAAGGGCTGAAATCCTTCCTGGGAGTAGCCCCATTGGTACACATGTCTGGCCTGGAGGGCCACCTTCTCTGGACTCTTGGTAGCACTTCTGTTCTGGTTTTCTTCCCTGAGGGGCGCATGTCCAGATGCAGCAGGAGCATGACAGAAGCAGATAGAGGGGGGTGGGAGGGTCTGTTTACTGGGTCTCCCCAACATGCTACATCTACCACCCAATCCAAATAGGGTTGTGCGCTGGCGAAACATGTATTCTGCGGGCAGAAGTGCCACTGAGATGGTGCATGTGCCACAACATTAGCATGCACTGCAAGCCTGCCAGTGCACATGGCTGATGGCTGTGTGTGCAGGCTGTTGGAGAGACCTTTCACCATCAGCAGAAGGTGGGAGGAACAGGGCAGAGAGACCTATTGGGGCAGCAGAGACTTGGAGGAGGAAGAGGCTGCCAGGACTCCCCCCCCCCTCGGCATCTTGCAGTGCAGCAAACATTGGTGTGACTGCATCAACAGGGAGAAATGTGGTTAGGATTGGGCTGCTAGTGCCGCGAAGAAGGAACAGTGCAATTCCTTCTGTTCCTGGCTGGCACACGAAGGAACAGGCGAGTGAGAGCTCCAGCATTGTGCACTGACATCATTTGGATGGGGCCATCTCAAAAGGCATCCTGGGGGGCAGTGGATTGCTAAGGGCAGGGCAATAAGTCTGTACGCTGGAGTCTTGTGCTTGTTCCAGTGCGCTCTGTTGTTTTGTGTTTGAAGCCCTTGTCAAGGAGGGGTATACATATTTGAAATGAAAGGCGGCTTCTGCCTGCGTCAGGACTGTAAACAATTGCGGATTCCAAGGGAACCTCTGTTTTGCGCTTCGGGGAATGCTTGACTCATTGCCTCACCGCCACCCCACCAGAGCATTTAATTTGTGCTTTTGTTGCCATGTGCGGGATTTTTGCAGAACCAGGCGGCTTTGGGGTGAGGCCGATGGAACAGATTTCCTTTGAAGGCTCTGGAATTTCCTTCCTTCCTGAATGTATCGGGGATGCATTGGAAAGATGGGATCCAGGAGGTCAGTGTGAATGGGCTGATAAGATTCTTTTCAGAGGAGATGGGGTGGTGGTAGCAGATCCGGGTGTCAGGACTGCGTTGCCACCAAGGGTGGGAGCTCTAAATAACAGCATGGGTGGGCAGTGTTGGCGGGAGCCCTGTGACCAGAAGTAACCCTCATTTGCTGCCAAGTGCAGTTGGGGTCTGTATGGGGAGGCGTCCACTCTCCCAAGCACTCCTACCCACCCATGTTTTTTAGATCTCCCTCCAACCATCTGCTTTGCAGGGAGCTGGCATGGTCCATGCTGGGTCATGCTATAGCACAGCAATTTTCAACTGGTGTGCCATAGCACATTGGTGTGCTGCAAGAGGTCTTCGGGTGTGCAGCAGGAGTTTGGAGCACAGCAGATGAAAATAGCTGAAAAACTCTCCTTGGTTCTGCGATTCTGTTTTTAGGGCAACTGTCTGTAGTAACGAAATGTCTGTGCCATCAAAGGAAGAGGGACAGACCATTAGTTACTACAAGACAGTTGTTCTAGAGACAGAGCCGCAAAACCTGGCGGAGTCTCCTGGAAGTGACCTCACAAGAAGCAAAGACCATAGAGAAGACCATAGAGATCAGTGTGCTGTGGGAAGAAAGTGAAAATCGCTGCTTTAGATTCAGCATATGGCTGTTCTACTGTACTGTTCTAATTTGTTAGAGGGATCCATTAAAAGCCTTTCCAATCAACTGAAAAGGTTTGTCTGATCAAGCAGCAGATTGTACAAAATAACATATAGAATTATTCATACTATGACTTATGAAAGCTGCAGGTGTCACGTGTCATCTTAGAAGAGGCATTCTCCTTTTCTCTTGCAGGGGAGGGAATGCCTTTTCTGAGGCTGTGCCCTCCTTATGTAGAGGGATGCCTGTCTTGAGGTGTCTGTCTTGTCTCTCATACAGGAGGAAATACTTCTGCTGAGATGGCGATTCAGAAAATTAGAGCACAATCCTAACCTAGGCTGGCACAGCTAGGCCAGCAAAGTTTGGCTGACACAAAGGGACACCAGAAAGTATGTTTGGACCAGCCTTGGAGTCAGAGACGCCAGCACACAGATGTGCGCCATCCTCCTTGACTCCGAGAGTGGTCCAAACACACTTTACGGTGGCCCTTGCGCTGGCCAAACTTTGCTGGCCTAACTGTGCCGGCCTAACTCCAGGCTAGGATTGTGCTCTTAGTCACAGGCACTTGCAATTAATTGATCAATTAAAGCTCACAGAATTGATTCGGGCTTCTTTCAGCATGCAGCATGCACCTGGTTTTGACTCTGAATAGCCCACCAGTGCCATGGCACAGGATCTTACCATTGTACCTACCAGGTGCTGTGACGATGGATTTTTTTCCAAAGGAATCCAGTGAAACCAGCCCTTGGCTTGCCGCTAATCCCCCTCGTGGAGCTCTTGTGACAGGCAGGGACGCACGAAACTTCGGCGCTATGAATAAAATGTGGATTGGCATGTTTGTCTAACTGTACAATGCAAACAACCACAGGTCTGTGTGTCCCAGAGGCTGCACCGTGAGGAGCAGTTCTTAAACGTGGTCACTGGAAGGCCCGTTTGTAACAGGAGGACTGCAGTTCAGTATCTGTTGCCCTAATTAACCTCACACGAAGCAGTGTAATGTAGTGGAGCTTGCCAACGCCTGGGAAGATGTGGATTCAAATCCTTCCTTGGCTCCGAAGCTCACTGGGTGATCTTGGACTCGTTGCCAAATCTCTTTGTCTGATCTACCTCGCAGGGCTGTTGTGAAGATAAATGGAGGGAGCGAACCATGTGTATGTACCTCTGTCATATCCCCTCTTATTCGTCTCCTCTTTTTCTCCACAAAAAAGCCGCAAACTCTTTAGCCCTTCCTTGGAGGGAAAGTGCTCCAGCCCCCTACTAATTCTGGTTCTTATTTTCTGAACTCTGCCCCATCGTAATTGGTTGCTCTGTCCTCCCCTTCCATGCTTGTGTGAAATTGTCAGACCCCGGCAGCCCTCCTTATGAGCCCGGATCCTCCCTGAGTATAAAGAGCAAAATTGACTGCTTCTCCAGCAGAACCTGCAACATGCATGTGAACAGTCCAGCAGTGACAGGAAAGCAGTGTTGTAGCTAAGGAGGGCCCTGGGGGGGTACATTACCCCAGGTATCACACCTTGAGGGGATGCCGACCCATGGCTGGAGGGCCTCAAAGATCTCCAAGATGTAATTGGAACTACCTTCTGGTTGCATCCCTTCCGGTAGGCCACAAGAGGCCTTCTGAGGCCTAAAAAATTTATGGGCCCCGGATGCCAGGTGCCCCAGCTACGCCATTGCAGGAAAGTGGACACTGGGGAGGCAAAGCATTGCTGATTTGAATGCATTTTGCAAGGCTCAGTGCTGGCCAGCTTCTCGGCAGCTGAAACTGCTGGCTGACTTGGGAGCCTCCGCTGGTGCTTGTGTCCTGCAGATGTAATTTTTTTTTTCTTTTACAGAGGAGTATTTTTGCAACGCTACCAAAGGCTGAACAACTGCAGATTTGCAGCCCTGTGACTGCTGCTTTCCACTGTAGCGGGAGGCACAGAAAACATCTTCCTTTTTTAAGGCTCCATGACTGGGGCCAGGCTAGGCTGCCCTGCCAGCGTCTTTTCTGTTGGTGTACAAAGTGGGAAGGGGGACACATGGGTGGACCTATTATATTGGCACCCAAGATTGCCGTCCAAATAGTACACAACTGCAGTCCATGCAAAAGTCTGAGCAAGGTGGCTTGTGGTGGGAGCAGAAAGGAGGGGTGCATGGAGTTGGGCATCATTGGGGGTGGCTATGTGCTGCCCCACGGGGGAGTAGTGAATTGCCATGCCACACATCATGGGGGCATCTGGTGGTCCTGGGCTGGCTCAGGGGACAGATGACAATCCACAAAAGCAGAGTTTAATCAGGGTCTGTCTTGACTGGTAAAAAGGAGCCCCCCACTCTCTCCCTGATCCCCCCTTCCTTCTCCAGTACAGCTGGGCTGTTCGTGAGAGTCCAAGAGGTTGGACTCCCAAGGCAGCCACAAAAGCTGGCAGACTTGACTTGGGCCAGCCAATAACTCTTGGACCAACCTATCTCAGGGTGCAATCTTAACCTGGAGTTAGATTGGCAGGCCAGCAAAATTTGGCCAGCACAAGGGACACCAGAAAGTATGTTTGGACCACTCTTGGAGCCAGAGAGGCCAGAACACGGACATCCGCCATCCTCTAAGAGTGGTCCAAAAGTGCTTTACGGTGGCCCTGATGCCAGCCAAACTCTGTTGGCCTAACTGTGCTGGCCTAACTCCAGGTTAGGATTGCGCCCTCAGAAGGTTGATGTGAGGATATTTTTTAAAAAGGAAGAAACCATATACAAAACTGAGATCCTTCGAGAAATGATGGAATGTAGGGAAAGGATTTTGTTTTGTGGGCCTCCGGTTCTTTTTCTCTGTGCTGTGGAGATAATAAACAAATAAAAAGGTTCCCACCAAAGCAGCAAACTTTTACTATAAGTTCAATTATATTAAATACAATGGAACATTTAATAATGTATTTTAAGTTATTAATAAGAACACCATTAGTATTAATAAGAAGCAGCAAAGCAGCCCACCCATAACCAGTTAAAAAAAATCTAGACCCCACAAGCTGAGCAAGACCCCCAAAATCTTCAGCTGTCACTGATGGGTGACAACCTCACATCCTGAAGCAAGGAGTTCCACAGACTGGGTACCACCACCAACAAGGTTTGTTCCCGCCAGGTGCACTTCTGCCAGCAGCAAGAAAATCAGGGCCATGATTTCAATTCAGCCACAAACTGCACAGGATAGAAGAGTTGTGAACGGACAGCCCTGGTTTGTGGTGCCGATGTGGTTGTGCTGTCAGTGTCATGTTGGAATGTGTCTTGTATACCCTGGTTATTTCATTGGCAGACTGGGATAAAAACGAACAGGCAAAGCGGACTGCACTTCTGATTACACCACTGCAGCAGGATTCCTGCATAGAGGGTTTCTAGTCCCCTGCCCTGTCCGTTAAAAAAGGAGTGTTCAGGATACAGTGCCTGGGCTTGCTCAGAGTCAATTCTATTTTTGCAAAGGGAGGAGAAAGAGGGTTGGAAGCCCAGGAAGAAAGCCCTTTTGCAAAAGGAGCCCTTGTTCTGAGCAAGTGCTGTAATTACTTGCATACTCTCTGATGACATCCTTCATATATTAATGTATATAATTTAGGATATATAATTTAGATTCTGCTGCGGTGGTGTAAGTTTTAACAGGAATGGGTGGGGGGAAATGCTCCAACTAGCAGCTGCATTGGATTTGTTCAAGATATTCTGAGGGTGGGAGTGGGGGGGGGCAGGTGTAGAATCCCCAAGTTGGAGAGGGGATCTCGTTGGCCATCTAGTCTAACCCCCCCTTCCTTGACCTGGGAAATTCATAGGGAGGCCACCACCACCCCACAAGCAAATGCTACCCAGCCTCTGCTTTGAAACCTCCAATGAGGGAGAGTCCACTTTCTCTCCCCAGGTAATTGGCTCCATTGTCAAACTGCTCTTAAGACCTTTCTCCTAATGCTCCTCTGACATCCAGCCTCTTCTGAGACGTCCATTTCATCTAGCTCTGGAGGCATCAGAGAACCAGCTTTTGCCCTCTTCTGTGTGTCCGCCTTTCAGATCTCTGCAGAGTGCTATCCGATTCTCCCTCAATCTTTTCTTCCCCATGCCAAACAGACCCAATCCCACTAACCTTTCCCCACAAGACTTGTCCCAATCTCTGGCTGTTTTTATTGCTGTCCTCCTATCTCATTCTAATTTGTTCATCTCCTTCTTAAGTGCAGGCCAGAACTGGGCACTGTACTCCAGATGAAGCTTTCAGAAGTGCTGAATAAAATGGAACTACCGCATTGCCTTTTATGACTTAGAAACTGTAGTTTTATTAATGCAGTCTACAATTGCGTTTGCCTATTTTGCTGCTGCATCATCTCTCTCTCTCTCTCTCTCTCTCTCTCTCTCTCTCTCTCTCTCTCT
>JAJKFI010013570.1:0-19521 GCA_029204185.1 Lerista edwardsae
GTGTGTGTGTGTGTGTGTGTGTGTGTGTGTGTGTGTGTGTGTGTGTGAGAGAGAGAGAGAGAGAGAGAGAGAGAGAGAGAGAGAGAGAGAGATAATAGAATTTGTAATGGTGAAGCAAAGGATGTAGGAGGAGTTAAGGACAGGGACACCTTCTGCCACCTATTCTTGCTGGTGAAATAGCTCATAAAACTTGCTAGTGAAATTCCATGGGCATTTGCTTAAACAAGCAAACACATACTAGCGTACCTTCCAATCTAATCTTGAGCAGTCCAAAGCCTGTACACTTTGAGACTTACTTAATTAACATTTTCTGCCGTCCTCTGGGGACAAAAAATAAAAATGAAGCTCTTTTCAAAGCTAGTTCACTCATGCTGAGGGCTGTGTTTCTTGTACATTTGTGCAGTTGGAGTAAGGTTGAGATTTCATTTTAATTTTCACTTTAGCAAATTTGTCTACTAGAAACATATTTATTTTTAGTTATGTTTTGAAATATCTGGTGTTGGCGATCAATTATGGGGGCAGTGCAATTTCCCTCATATAGGTCAAGGCTTCCCACCTCCATACAAATGACAGAATTTCTCATATTTAGGTTTGGGTATTTGAAATTATTTCTGAATTAATGTTCTGGACATCTGAAATATGAACTCTGAGGCTTGGCCAGAGGGCTCCAGCGTGTGGTGTGTGGCAAACCCATCACCACCAAACTCAAGGGCCAGGAGTCCTCAGACCCTGTTGACCTCATACCACAAATCAGAGATTTTCCTGCTTTCCTTTGCTTACTGGAAGTTGTGGGGGGAACGTCCAGGGTTAGATAATTGTGTGAAAGCCAGTCTTTATGGAGGCACTTGAACATAGAAAGCATCTGAAGCATCTGAGCACTCTGACAAATGCATTTTTATTTTCCTGAATCCGAAAAGATTTATTTTGGACATCTGGAAAATGTAGCCAACAGTCTAAACAGTCCTGATTTAACCTGATTTTTGTTCATCTATCAAAATTCAAGCATTTTTGGAGTTTCTTGCAACTCTACTGGTCTCCAGCACATAAAACTCCAGAATATCATAAATCTAATTGAGTAGTCTACCACTACATATGCATTATATTATTGCTATTGTACAGTTATAACCGAATTGTCCAACATTTTTTGCAAATGGCAACAGATTAAAGAAATGAAACACGTGGTCTAACCACCATTAACATGGAACTATGACATTAAGAACTTGAATCTTTGCTTGATCGTACAGCGTGCTGTCACAAACAGCACTTGTCACAAGTGGCTCTTGTATTAGTAAGGTAAGGAAATTCCTTGCTAATTCAACTGCTGGTTGCTCTATGGCCTATCACATTTTTTTTCCAAAAACACAGGAACTCTGTCAGGAAAAAAGCTGACAACCCTACTATTTTGCCCCAAACATGAATCTTTCAGTGCTGATTTCCCCTTGGTTTACTGCAGCCTAGGAAATTTAATTGTAAGTTACATGTTTTAGCACCCTTGGGGAAAAAATCCTTCTGTAAAACTTCACCCAAGCAATGCTAAGTTTTGCCATCTCAGTCTTATTTGGATACCTGCATCCCATCATTCTGAAAAACCTCAGAGGCAGAAGCAAATCACCCTGTCAGATGACTGTACCCTGTCACATCTGGTGCAGCATGTCCAACCACAGTATCCTTAGGCCAGAGCACCTCTCCCTAATACTTACCACATTTACTACTGTTTGCAGCTCTGGTTTCTATAGCAGATTATTTTCCCTGAAATGACTGATAATCACATCTTGCTTGGAAACATGTTCCACAACCCAATTTACCATGTGTTCTCCACTGTTCTCCCAACAGTTCTCTTTGCCTTCTCCAATCAGTATATCTATGTGATTACCTGTCTAGGTATTCTTAAGAGGATCCTATAATTGAATAACAGCACACTGAAGTTTAAGAGATAAGAATATAAGAAAAGCCTTACTGGATCAGGCCAAGGGCCCACCTATTCCAGCTTCCTGTATCTTACAGTGGCCCACCAGATGGCTCAGGGAGCACACAAAACAACCAGATATTTGTATCTCACTGCCACTCCCCTGCATCTGGCATTCTGAGATAGCCTATTACCAGTGGTGTCAGCCTACCGGTTCGCTGGGCAGAGTTTTCGCGGTCGCTGGGCGGGTTTCCACGGTGATCGGCAGCGACCGCTGCGTCCCGTTGCGTTATGGCGAAAGCACGCCCGCTGCAGCAGGCGGGCTTTCGCCGTTACGCAACGGGACGCAGCGAGCACGCTGCCGATCACCGTGGAAACCCGCCCAGCGACCGCGAAAACTCTGCCCAGCGAACCGGTAGGCTGACACCACTGCCTATTACCCTTGCACCACTCCCAAGGAAGACACGAGACTGAGGTTGGGGTTTGAATTTATTAAGCACAAGTGACCAGTTTTTAAGTCATGAAATGTACTGAACACCTGTCCCTCCCTCGCCAATCTGGGGTAGACAAAAACAAAAAACTAAAAACTGCCATCCATGGCCAATTCGGATGACAGAAAAAAATTCCTGCCCAGTCCTCATGATGAGCTACCAGCTAATCTCAGACTGGACATAGCTTGTAACCTGTGATGGAGTTTTTCTCCAAAAATCTGTCCAACCCCCTTTTAAAGGAATCCAGGCCAGATGCCATCACCACATTTTGTGGCAAGGAGTTCCACAGACTAATTACACGCTGGGTAAAGAGGTGTTTTTTTTTTTGTTCCAGCTCTCTAACTCAGCTTTAGAGGATGTCCCCTGGTTCTGGTATTGTGTGAGACAGAAAAGAGATTCCCTCTATCTACTTCCTGCATAATTTTGTATGTCTCAATCATGTCCCCCCCTCGGGCACCTTCTTTCTAGACTGAATAGCCCAAACACAGTAACCCTTTCTTGTGAAGGAGGTGCCCCTGCCCAGTAATCACTTTGATTACTCTCTTCTGTACTTTTTCTAATTCCACAATGTCCTTTATGAGATGTGACAACCAGAACTGTATGTAATACTCCAGGTGCGGCTTTACCATTGCTTTGTACAAAGGCAATACAATATTGGCTGTTTTATTCAGTCCCCTTTTTAATTATCCCTACCAATACACATTACACACCATGAAACTAAAAAGATAACTAACTAGCCTTTACATTGGACCAGTATATCTCTGAAAGTACAAGTGAACGCCACTCACCAACCTGGTGGTTCTGTGCTTGATTGGTCTTTCCTGGGTTATTGTTCAGGGCCCTTCTATTCAAAAGAAATACTGTATGTATTTCAAACTGCAAATAGACAGCTCCCTACCACACAGTTCTTAAAGGTAACCCCCACAAAATAGTATTATGTCAGACAGGACTCAGTCATCTGCTGGAAGAATTGTTTAAGCTGAGATACACCCTTCTTACTTGCATGCTTACTTTGGAGTGGCAGCACTGGACAAACAACCAGGACCTTATGTGACAATGTATCATTGCTCATTGGTCAATTGTAGATATATTGATTTATTCTGAGAGATTTGCTGTAGCTTGGATTGATGGCAAAAACCCTCAGTTTGATGTTGGATGTCATCAGAATGATAAATGGGAGGAAAGCTTAGGGCTGTGAACAGTGCAGACATCTCATGGTCATTTATTTTGACGACGACAAACTACCGGAGCATCTGAAACTGGAGTGTCACGTGGTAGAAACAGATGGGATCAGCTTTAAAAGGCCTTGCATAGACAGTGTATTGGTGGCCTCTATATAATGATAAAGGGTGGTCCAAATTTTGCACACTGTATTTCACAGCAAGCATACATATATCCGAGAGTTAATCAATCAATCAATCACTAGTATTTATATACCGCTTTTCAACATAAAGTTCACAGAGCGGTTTACAGGCAAATAATAACATTAAAGTTAAATGGCTCCCTGTCCCAAAAGGGCTCACAATCTAAAGGAATGGAGAACACCACCAGCAACAGCCACGAGAAAGACACTGTGCTGGGGTGAAAAGGGACAATTGCTCTCCCCCTGCTAAATATAAGAGGACACCACTTGAAAAAGTGCCTCTTGCCCAGTTAGCAGGGGTTCATAATGTGTATGAAGTAATCCATGAATCAAGGTGCCAGCAATAAAAAAAGGTCATTAGTTAATTGGTCAGAAAGTAATATGAGAGTATAAAAGAAAATACTGAACCTTACCTGTTTTGTTTTGTGCACCTTCTGTCTCGTGAAAAGGGCATTCTACAACTGGCTAAGTTGCTCCTCCAGAAATGGACAGGCAGGCTGAAGCTGAAGGCTCAGAGAGAGGAAGGGTGTGTCCTGTCACCCCCCAAAACCAAGCTGCAAGGCAAACTGCAACAGAAAACAAGCTCGAGGCCAGCAGCAGAAACTGGACTAAATGGCCTAAGTCAGTCAAAGAGGAAACAAATTTGGATCACAGGCCAAAACACCAAAGTGAATACCTAAGGGATGAAAGTGAAGTCTGGTAGGTCAGAACATCTCTGGAGAGAAGAAAACGAAGTTTCAAAATGTTGTTTTCTCCCTCTAGGGTCAGATCCACAATATATGTATACAAAGGAGAGTGGCGGAACCCCAAAATAAACCCATTCTGGTAATCCCTGAAATTGTGCTAGTGTACGAAAATCTCTTGCTTGACTCTCCTGCTAACAGTAGCATCTGCTGGAAAAAAGACTATTTTATAAAGTCTCATGAAAATATATGCAGAGGAATAAGTGGCAGCCCAGCAAATCTGACCATATACCACTTCAGATCCCAAATTCAATCCCTGGCACCTCCAGACAGGGTGAAGACAGATTTGTCTGAAACTCTGGTGAGCTGCTACTACCAGAGTAGACTACTCAATGAGATGAATTGATAGCCTGACTGGAAGCTGATAAGGCAGCTTCCTAACTATCCCAAGACAGGCAAGCAGCATACTGTGTTGGCAGCTGGCCTAGTTCTGTCAATATATTTCAGAGCCCTACAAAAGTCTTTAAGGCTAAATAAAAAAAAGTCTTTAAGACTAAATAAAATCACAAGCCGTGTTCCTCCAGTTGACAGGTACTGCTTGGACATGCTGAAACAGATCTCATGGGTAAATGTGATGGAAGTTTCAGATGACCAAGATAGTGTGTGTGCCAATTAATCACCATACAAAAAGCAAGGTCATGTGATCCTCCGTTCTGCCTCCTGTTCACCCAAACAGGTGAACTCTGAAGTGCTGTTTGCGCGTGAAACTAGAGGGGTGTGCTTGTGCTCAAAATGGGGCTTTCTTTCCCTTCAAAGAGACTTGTGGAGGGGGCTGCAGACCACTCTAGCCCTCCCAATCCCCCCCAGCAGGTACATTAAAAGGGTACTGGGTGCCTGTGGCACCACGATTGCTGTGGTGCCGTTGGGATACCTGAAACTGGGCCATTCCCCATTAAGGGGAATGGCCCAGTTTTGCTTCCCAATGGTGGGTCATGACCCACAGATTGGGAAAGTAGGAATTTCTTACCGAGAATTCCAGTTCTGTAGAGGAAGGGAGGCATTCCTCACTTGTGGGATGACCCCTCCCTTCGGAGGAAGGCGGAGGCGGTCTCAGAGAAGTGATTCCCTCCAGGGGTCGTCCCATCCTCTCCCCAGACCGCTTCGGAGAGCAGGAAAACAAAGACACTTCCACCAGATCTCTTCTCAACTGGACCTGTCCCATGGAAAACTGATGCCAACTGGAAAAACAGAAAACTGTGGCAGGGTGCTTCATCAGCTAGTTAGATCAGAAACACAACACCAGAGGTATGAACATGTAAAAACTAATGAATGGGGCCTAACGCTCATCCTTCATTCCAATCGGCTTTTTATAGCCTGTATCAGCGGAGGGCAGAATGCCTCCCTTCCTCTCCAGAACTGGAATTCTCAGTAAGAAATTCCTACTTTTGCTGGAGAAAGAGGGGTGTCATTCCTCACTTGTGGGATCTGCCAGAGCATCAACCGAACATGGATGGGACAGGCGATAAAAACCCTCTTATTGGTCCAGCACCTGTTGCAGGACTCTCCTGCCCATTGAGGCCTCAGCTGTGGCCAAAGTGCTCATCCGATAATGTTTGGCGAATGTGTGGACTGATGCCTAGGTTGCCGCCCTGCAGATCTCCGCCAAGGAGGAATAATCATCAAACGCGGCCAATGTGGCCGCACTCCTAGGAGAATGGGCCATGATACCGTCAGGTAGTTCCTGCCCCCCTGGTCCTATATGCCATTTCGATGAAATTTCTCAGCCACCTGGCCAGGGAAGTGGCTGAAGCCCTGTGACCCTTGTTGGAACAAACAAAGCTTCCAACACCCTAAACTCCCGTGTATGTTCCGAGTAGAATCGCAACGCCCTGCGAACATCCAGGGTGTGGCAAAGCTTTTCTTTGGGGTGAGTGGGCTTAGGGCAAAAGGATGGTAGAATAAGCTTCTGGGCCCTGTGGAAGAACGAGTTAACTTTAGGAGTAAATGATGGACCACCTTGTCTTTATGGAAAATGCATAACTTGGGATTAACCAAAAGTGCCAACTTGGAAACCCTTCTAGCAGAAGTGATTGCCACCAGAAACAAGACCTTGAAAGACGATTCCCTTAAAGGGACCATGGCCAGGGGCTTGAATGGTGCCATCATGAGAGCCTTCAGAACCAGATTTAAGTCCCAGCTAGGAAAACGGTGCACCGCTGGAGGATTTAAGAGCCGCCCCTCGGAGGAAATGCTTCATGTGAGGAAGCAGTGCTAAACTGGACCCTGACTTAGCTCCCAATACACTACTGATGGCGGCCAGCTGTCGCTTCAGAGTGTTAGTGGACAGACCCTTTTCCAGCCCCTCCTATAAAAACGGTAGTACACCTTAGCTCTAACTGCTGTGAAACCCCTCTTTAAAGTCCATTTTGCAAAAGTACGCTGGGTAGACCCGTACACTTTGCTGGTGGATTTTCTAAGGGATGCTAGTTCTGGTCACCTCATCAGAGTAGCCTAACCCAGACAGCATTCTCTGCTCAACCTCCAGGCTGGCAAATGGAAGAGCTGAGGTTTCGGGTGGACTGTGGGACCTTGTAAAATGAGATCCTTCTCGGCAGGGAGAACCCAGTGTGGCTGAACTGACAACTTGAGAAGCTCTGGAAACCAGGGAATGCGTGGCCATCTCGGGGCTATCAAAATGACCTCCACTCATTGATGCTTGATTCTCTGCAGCACTCTCTGAATTAGCGCTATAGGTGGGAGGCAATAGCGCTATAGGTATAGGAGCCCCCTTGGCCAAGGGCTTATCAGTGCGCCCATGGCCTCTGCGCCCTGCTGCGAGCACCTTGTGAAAAATCTGTTCACTTGAGCATTCTTGTTCATGGCAAACAAGTCCACTGTCAGGAGCCCGAACCTCTGGACTATCAGGCGAAAAACTCTGGGATTTAGCTGCCATTCCTCTTCCAGCAGGTGCCTCCTGCTCAGCCAGTCTGCCATGGTATTGTCCACTCCTGCGAGGTGCTCTGCTCTGATCACTTGGAGGTTTTTCTCTGCCCACTCCATCAAAAGGCAAGCCTCCCTCCAGAGACTAAGGGACCATGTGCCGCCTTGCTTGTTGATATAGGCCTTCGCAGAGACATTGTCCATACAGACTAAACTGTGGCATTGATGCACATCTTCTCTGAAAAACATGAGTGCTAGTTGTACTGCCCTGAGCTCCGAATGTTTATGTGGAGACTCCTCTCTGTTGGCGACCAAGTCCCTTGAGCTACAGCTCCTGCCATGTGGGCTCCCCAGCCTAGCAGGCTGGCATCTGTCATTAGTACTAACCAGGAAGGGGACCCCAGGTTGGTCCCTGCCGCCAACCGGTGCTCATCCGTCCACCAGTCTAGCGTCCGCTTCACCTTGGGTGGGATGTTGATCACCCAGTGTCTCTGTTGTTCTATGTACTCCTGTAGTGGAAGTAATAATGTCTGAAGGATTCTGGAGTGTGCTTGCACCCATCTCACAACTCCCTGGCAGGAGACTTGCATGCCGAGCAGCCTGGCCAGGATCAGGGCATCCGCAGCATCCTTGGACTGCACCTCTCTTGTCAGTCCCCACAATTTGAGTTGGCGTTCCGGTCACAATGAAAATAGATCCTGCCTCGAATCTATCAACAGCTCAAGATGTTCGAGGTTCCGGGTGGGCTGTAAGGAGCTCTTGCTGGCATTTATGACAAAACCATGGTTCTGCAAACAGGCTACTGTTGGGCAAACATCCCTGGCTGCCTGTTCCCTGGACGATGATTGAATTAATATGTCGTCCAAGTACGGGTAGAGGAATATCCCCTGCAGGCGGAGATGGGCCACCAAAGCCACCAGGATTTTTGTAAACACCCTCGGGGCAGTCGTTAACCCAAAAGGAAGAGCCCGGTACTGGAAATAAAGTGAACCATAGGAGAAACGTTGATATTGCCTGTAGCTTGGATGGATCGGCACATGGAGGTAGGCCTCCATCAGGTCTATTAAGGCTAGGAAGTCCCCCTTCTCTAAGGCTGCAATTACTGACCTCCAAATTTCCATCTTGAATTTTTTCTTTGCAAGGAAACGATTCAGCCACTTCAAATCCAGTATCATTCTGTTGTCTCCACTTTTCTTCGGGATTAGGATGAATACGGAGTACACCCCCCTCTCTTGTTGGTAGAAGGGCACCGTCTCTGTTGCCCTGATGTCCAGAAGGTGTTTGATCGCATTCAGCATCCTCTGGTGTTTAAGAGGGTTGTGGGACATCGGTACCTTCCAAAACCTGTCCCTTGGGCGCCTCAACAGCTCCAGGGAGTACCCCTGGGAGACCGCCTCCAGAACCCACAAATCGGTGGTCGTTTGGGTCCTCTGATCCGCAAAAGCCTGGAGATGACCCCCAATGAGGCCCTCCGGCACCCTGCTGCAGTTGGCGTCAAGAGGGGCGGGCTCCCTTTGGCTTGCCATGCTCAAAGGAGGAGGATGGATTCCTCCCCCCCCCCCAGCAGACACTCTGCCTCTGGGGAAGAACCTGCTCTTATTCCACTTTGGCCTTTGGGCGAAGGACTCTTTCTGTTGAAAGGTGGAACGTTGGGCACGAAAGGAAGAGGACGAAAACTTTGAAGCCCTGCCACTCTCCTTCTTGGCAGTGGGTAGGACTTTGCGCTTTTCCCTATTTGCAACCAGTCCTTGGGGCCACCCTCACCTTCAGCCGGAATGACTCTGACATAGCCAGAGCCGCCACTGGCTTGTCACCTGCTGGTACCTTAAGGAGATCCATAGCATCCTTGGTTAAGGAATACAGCTTGTTAACTGTACATGGAGTCCTAAATCTAGTTGGGGAGGTCCACTCCATATCCAACACCTCCTTAAAGAAGACCGGCAAAGGCACCTCTGGAGGCTTGGGTGTCCCTCTTGGCAGCAGGAATTTTGAGACCTTCTTTGCTGACTCAGACTCCTTCGCCTTAGGGTCAGAATCAGGGGCAAGCTCCAGAGTCAGGATAGCCTAGGTCATTAAATGCAGGAACAGATCTACTGGGTAAAGTCTGTTCCCCACCTCATCCATTGGCTCACTCCCATCCTCCTCATTCACCCTCCTCCCTTGAATCCTCAGAGAGGTCAGGCGAAAGAGTCCCAGGGATCAGGAGGGGGAACCACCCTGGAGCTCTTATGCTTTCTTTTAGCCTTGGGGTTCTGCTTAGTGGTTCAAGCCCCTTCAGATTGACTGTGTTTTCTGCTTTTGTGGGGTGGGCTCTCCTCCTTGCTGCTAGAGTCAGAGCCAGAAGTAAAGGATGCAGATGGCAAAGGGGTTCTTTGCCGCTTTCTTTTCCCCTTAGCACCCTGAGGAGGCACTGTGCACTGAGGAGGGATATGTGCGGAGTTGGCTCTGTTGGTTTCCGCCACCACCCATTTTACTAACTCCTCCATCTGGGCCTGGGATTGAAAGAAGAAACCCTGCAGGGCCCCCCCGAACCCCTCTCTCTCTCCTTCCGGAAGCACTTCAGACACCCTGTTGGAAGTGCCCTGGGTCTCCCCGACAACCTGGGCCTCCATACATGTGGTTAGCAGCTCGGGGCTCTGCATCTGCTCAGGAAGATGGCCTTCGTGCAGTGAAGTGGGATGAAGGTGCTTCAAGTCTGCTGCATGCCTGCAGGTGTGAGATTGGGCCGCCGCGGTGATGTGGGGGCAGATGATCTGCTTCAAAGTGGCCAGTGCTCCTGCTGCTCAGGCCCTGCGGTGAGGTGGGAGGGCCAGGCGGACGCTGAGCTTGTAGCGCTGTGAGGCACCGGAACAGTCCTTCTCCGCTTCAAGCCTCAACCACTTTGCACATAAAAACCTCACCACGGCTGCTGCCTGGCTGTTGAGGTGCGCTGCAGCTTTCTGCAAGATCATGTGGCCGCGAAAATGGCGCCTACACGCCACTCTCCCTCGCGCCAAAAGACACAACGGGACGCTGTTTCAATTTCTTTGGCGCAACGCCACCGCGCTCACCTGCTTCGCTCTCCCTGTCTGCGGTTGGCTCTGTAGCCTGTTGAAGGACAGTGAGAGCAGGAGGGAAATTTCACCTAAAGGCAAGAAATAGCTGAGCTAAGGCTCAGCAGTCCGAGAACTCGGCCGATGTTCCGTGAGGCAGAGCCGGTCTGGGGAAAGGATGGAACGACCCCTGGAGGGAATCACTTCTCCGAGAGCGCCTCCACCTCCGAAGGGAGGGGTCATCCCACAAGTGAGGAATGACACCCTTCCTTCTCCAGAGAAGCACTGATCTAAAGGCTTTGGGTGACACCCTTGGTCCTTCTTCCAGGTCATCAGATACATTTTTAAAACCAGGATTCTTGGGAAAGAAAAAAAAGGAAATTAAGCAAAGGTATTTGCAGCTCTTCTAGCACATGCAGCCGGACATGTTCATCTCATATCACCACACTTCCCAAAGTGATGCCCACTTACTATGCAATCCCTTGAATAGAGACATTCCGTGTGCGCACACAATATTCCTTGCACCTATCTTTCCACACTGGAATTTAACTGAACTACAGAGGTTGCGTTTTCTTTTTTAACCAAAGCCCCGCAAATTAACATTTTCTTCTGCGTGCAATCTCAACATTAAGCTTCAAAACCATAATATTTTTCTCCATGCTTTATATCCTTTTTGGAAGCCATCCAAACAATACTTTCCTTCTCCTCTGCTCAGCAAAACCATTATGTTGATTGAATTGAAGCCAACATGCGCACTCATGACCAATCTTGCCTAAAACCTTATTCAGAAGGGAGCAAAATTGCATTCACGATGCTATAGATAAAACTGTGCAAGAGCTTTCATTTTGAGGTTGCCTTTTTCAGAGAATTATGCAGGCCTAGTGCCTCTTTCCTGATGCAACACATTTTGCAAAGATGACAGAGTATCTGCTTGCCCAGGAAATTTACAGAAGGAGGTATAATTAAATTGCAACTGAGAAACGGGGGTGGAGTGGGGAATCCAGATGGTGATTTTAGGATTACTATCTCTAAGTTTAAAACAAAACTCAATTTCATTGGAAAGCTAATGTATCTAGGAATCCACATTATCAGCTAAGTAAGTCCAATTAGTCACGGCTGAATGTGACAATATGTTCTTTAGTCCCTCCACCCCTCCTTTCAATAGGATCACAACTATGTTCAGTTAAATCATAGCAGCAGCAGAATCCATTTCTAATTAAATTACTGGATGTATAGTTGTCAGTTCTATTCTGTCAGAAGAATTTGCTCCCAAATGCCTCCTCATTTTACACATTCTCTTCTTCAGTTTTCAGCGAGGGCAGGTCTGGGTCCACCTCTAGCTGAATACTTCCTATACATTTAGGGATTCACTAAGCCAAGCAGACATGTAGCTCCTCTCCATTACGTCTAGTAGAAGTTACTGTTCATAACAGCATGACCTTTGGTTTTTTACTAACTCGTGTCACATCAATGCTGCTACCAGACAGGGGGGGTTTCACAGTGGTAGCATCTGGGAAATATTTCCTCATAATCACTGTATTCAGCCTGGAAAGCCATTTTCTGTCAGTGTAGACAAAGCTGAGCTAGATGGATCCATGATTTGATTCAGTGAAAGGCAGTTTCACGTATCCATAAACAATCATGTCTAGCACCCCCAATAGTGATTTATCTCAAAACCCAGTAATGGACTCCTTTATATGGAGCAAAAACAATATGGTACTCCAACTACAAATTATTCCTGTGATGTCCATCCACCCCATCAGAAATTATTCTTGATCTTAAATGCAACCTCCTCTTCTTCTTCTGAGTTTACCACATAGTTAACTTCCTTGGCTGCTTTAGAATTTCCATTCGGAGGAGACAGATGCCAATTACAGCAAACAGTCATCACTATTCAAGGAGGTATATGGATTCTTTACCAGATAAGTTATCTTTAAAGTGGCTAGATCACATGGCAACGATTATAGATTAGTAATGAAGGCTTTCTTCCTAACATTATCCCCCATCTTTATGAATGCAGGGAAGACATACTGACCAGACACCTCCCATTCCTCCCAAATGTTCCCATGTTCACAGTGCTAGTCTGCAGAGGTGGGCCAGGCTCAACCACAGGGAGGAATTTTCATCTGCAGAAAAGATGAATCGGGATTGTTCAGTGCAGGACTCTCCAACATACTTCCACTCCAACATTCAGTAAGCACAGGGGTATTAATGTATGAAGAAGACTTAAAGCTGAATGCAAGGTGTTTTATTGCAATTGTCAGAAGCATAGTTGTTCTTTATGCAACAGAGCCATTGTTACAGACTGGCTAGGTCAGGCACTGGTGAAGGGCCGATGAACCTCCCAAAGTGGCAGTAGCCCATAGAGAGAGGAGGCACGAATTTCTTAACTGAATGACTCACACCACCACTGTGTTCTCCTGCCCTCCTTTTGTGGACTTCCTCAGAGACCCTTTTGATGATACAGGCCCCTACGGAAGCCCATTTTTGGAGGTCAGGGGAGGATGCTGAGTAAGCAACGCTGGTCACTGGTCCTCCCTCAGAGCTGCCAGGTAACTGAGAAAGGAACATCCAGAGATCACTGCCCTTTACCTTCCAGACCATCTGGGAAGGAAAAGAGGAGTGGGAAGAAGAGGGCAGTGTGTATACACAAGTACATGCTATGGGTTGTGTGTGAAGAGGCCAAGCACATGATCCCAGGGCCTCCCTAGAACTTGGCATCAGGGCAGCTGTGCAAAGTATCCTAGATCTGCACCCGCAGCAATACTACCACTCACTGTCATGCTGTGCTATGCCTTCTGTTTATTTCAGCAAGCTGAAATATGGAAGTATGGAAAGCAGAGGAGTTAGTGACTAACAGCCTTATATCAGTTGCGCTTCTCTTCATTATCCCCAAACAGACGAACTTGTGTTGAAGCTCTGTAATTACAAAGACCAGATAAACAGTGAGCTAAGAGAACCAGCACAACGATCCTTGCTTAACACAATACAATTCCTAATGTTGATTTAAAGTGTTTTAAATCACCTGAAAGGTGACCAAGCCATCTAAATGGAAACATTTCTCCAAACTGATAAAGGATGCAGACACAAAAAGCTGCACAGCTACTTAAGTAATCTTTCACAACCAAGATCCTGAAAATAGTCATTGGTTAATTCAGATACTTTGGAGAAGTATTATATCAGTTTAAACGTGTTCGGTGTGTTCAAATAGATTAAATCAGGGGTTTCCAAATTGGATACTGCTGAGTCGGCAAAAAGTGTCCCCGGTGCTAACAGCTTCTTCCGTTCTGCCAGGGATGCACACGAAGACCTGACTACAGTCCCCAGGGTCTTCGTGGGGAGCTGCTTTTGGGGTCTGCCACCCCAGCATGCCTTGCACACAGAATTCCATGCAGACAGAGCTTGCTGCAAAGCCTCCAGGGACTGTAGTCAAAGTCTTCATGCATGCTCCGGCAGAACGGAAGAAGCAGGGGAAGGACAGGACAGATGCTGGATCTGGCCAGTGGACTGGAGTTTGGCAACCCCTGGATTAATCAAGGGAATGATGCAGAAGAACCAGGAGAGGTAACAATTGTCTGTTCTACAAGAGGGTCTTTAAAAAAAAAATCACCTTATTTGGAGAACATCCTGAACAAAATTGTGGACAGACACAATTTTTGCCTGACTCCTCCTATATCATATCTTTGAACATATCTTTGACCCATTTACAAGACTTCTGTCTGTATGGATCTCATACTTAAGTGATGTCCCATCTAAAATCCCCTATATAAAAAGGATTGGGTTGAAATGGCAGTCTACTGAATGTTTTTCTCCAGTTACACAAAACAAGTATTCTTCAGTTCATAAATACAGGAAAACGTCTTGGAAAAAGCTGAACTGAATATTCAGAGACATCTTAAGTTACTACTAATGTCTCCGGCTTTGATATAAATATGGGACAAATATAAGCTCCCTTTGAACATCAAATCCGAACGAAAGGCAAATTTGGGAGCAGCTATAAAATGGACATCTCTTAAACTCCTGAACGGGTTATAATTCAAAGTCCAGTGAGTTATACTGAAGCCATGGCGTAACTGATAATATATAGATACACCTTTGTGTTCCTGAAAACACACATATACCCCCCATATCTTAGACTGCTGGTATGGTGAGAACCAAGTACTGAGACTTTAGCTAGACAACAAAGTGTTGAACTGTCCATATAATGAGCTTCGTATGGAGGCCATGGCTTGGCATTAAGGCTGCCAGCACCTGTAAGTTGAAAGAAAATACTTTTCTTCTTTGAGGAAGGAATACTACTACATTCTAAGAAATGCTCTTTCAGTGTTTCTGAGGAAGCAGCAAAAAGGAATTAAAACAGAGAAGCATTCTTTCCTCTTGAGGGCAGGGGCAGAATATCCCACAGTGCACAAGGAATGACTCACACAGGCAGAACTCCATTGTGTCTGACTGCAAAGAGGCCACAAAGCAGGAAGGTGGAAATGGGATATTCATGTAAAAAATAAATCAGTTATTTGAGGGAAAGTGCCAAGGGCTTCATGTGAGTAATGCCTGTAAGCCTGCGTATATCTGGTCATCACAAAGTGGATAAAAAATGATAAATCTTACTTTGGAACTGGCCCTTTGTTTTTAAGCATGGCGACTTCTCCTCGCTTTAGAACTGCTAAGATTCATATACCTCAATCCTAACCAACTTTCCAACACTGATACAGTCATCAGCACAGCCCAAGGTAAGGGAGCAGATATTTATTCCCTTACCTTCAGGAGGCCTCTGTGACTCTCCCTTCTCTTGCAGGAGGCAGCGTGCACCCCATTGGCATGGTTGCCTCAGCTATGGAAAGCTAGTTAGGTCAGGGCTGATAGTCACATATACTTTCATAAATCTCTTTCTTTTAACAAGCAGTCTCCAAAGAAGTTGGAAGGAAAACTTTACATTGACTATGCATATTTACTCAGAAGTAAATCTCATTGAGCTCAATGGAACTTACTCCTTAGTGTGTTTAGAATCACCATCTCACAGTTCATGTTTGCATGCAGTCTATTTAAAGGTAGCAACTTCTTTATGCCCTAAAAACATACATGTGTCCAAAGTCTCAAGGATTACTGTGGCAACCATATTGCTGACAATCAGTTTTATTCTATAAAAAGTTGTTTTAAAAGCAGACAGCACAAAACAAAAAACTCAATCTAATTAGAGAGGGATTATAATAGGTATAACAGCAGGTTCAGTGTGAATAACAATAACAGAGGAACTCTCTTACTACCACTACTTAAAGTGGTAGTAATGGAGTAAAAATAAATGAAAAGCTAGTATTTATACAATGAATATCCACAAAGAAATAGTTAACATTCAAAATTTTCTAGAACAGCAAAGATTACCAGAAAATGTAGAACAGGTAAATTATAACAGTGCTACATCAAATGAATTACTTATTGCTTATTCTGCAGGAGGTCAAAGTACATTAAAGGGAGACATTTCACAAATCATTTAACAGAGTTGGTATCAGAAGGCTCCCTAAAGTCATGCTCTGCAAACCAGTTATGCAAGTGCATTTAGATTTGGCAGATCAGTTCTACTGATGTTAAGAGGACCAAACGTATAAAAAATTTTTTTACTTGGCAGAGTTCTAATTTACAGCTGTCCTGGCATTTTATAAGGGAAAACTAAATTCTTATTTCTGTATGGCATTATTATAACCTCTCAAACCATCAAGTATCTCAACAATAAGTAAGAAGGACTGGAAGTTCCATTTGCAAATATAGTACCTAAAATATGCAGAGTATTAAGGAAAACCTCAGTCTAATCACTTTTTAGTTGTGAAGATGTGGCTCACATCTCTTCTACAATTAGATTTAAGCATTCAGTATTGCTAATTTTGTCTTTGGTGCCTTATTTTAACAACATACAATTGAAAATATCTGCTTAAGAAATCAAGGATTCATACAAAATTTGCCCCCCTCCCCAAAAAATGACAGTACCATGCCTAATTTAAATAACAAAAATAACATGCCCTGTGCTATCTCTGAATTCTGCACAATGATCCAATATAAAGGTTGTTCTTGGGTTTATGAAAAAGCATTGAAGAAGATCTATATGCGTGACTGGATATAGGCCTCTTAGTTTTCTTCACTGAAACATACTTCTCTTCCTTAGGAGGAGGCATAACGACTGGTTTCCAAGGTATGGGGTTGTAATAGGCTGGAACTGGATATGTATTTCCATCTGGCTGTCCTGAAATGTTAGAACACACATAGAGTTGAGAACTGGAGAATATCTGTTCTGAATTTCACCTTAACTGGCAGATTAGCTGTAACCTTAACCTTAGCTGAAGAAATCTTTTGTTTTCGTATTTTATGCTATAGCCTTAGTGGAAAAGGTGGCTTTTGAGGAGGGATTTGAAGGAAGCAAGAGCGGTGGCAACCCTCTAGTTACCAGGGAGAGAGTTTCAGGCACAAGGGATAGCATGGGATAGGGGTGGAGCCGTGAGAGGAAGCAAGAGAACTGGGCAACGGGTGGTGGAGCTGGAGGAACCAAGGCCACACACAGGCGTGTACTGGGATACAAAGGTAGGGAGATAAGGACAGACTATAGCATTTCTCAATCTAGGTGAGCTATGCGTTGATACTACTATGTGGGACTTTACGTCAAGGTACTCGAAGAATAAAGTGGATTGTATCAATTTTAGAAAAGCAACTGATTTAATAAGCATGTATAGCTTGTTTTTATACTAGCTACAGTGGGCCCTCCTTATCCATGGTTTTGGCATCCGCAGATTTGACCCAACACATGTGCCAACCTGCACTGGAGGGCCTCACGTGACCTCCCAGATGCAAATGGAAGTGCCTTCCAGTTGCATCCGGGAAGTATCCAGGGAGGCTGGATGTGGCCTCCCCTTGCCTCAGAAAGCCTGCCAGAGCCTTCTGACATGCGCTTCTGGTTTTTGGGCCCTGCAGATTCCATGATGCTGAGCAAGATCAGTCTTGGATTGGCCTTGGATGGGAGACCAGAAGTCACTGAGCTCACAGTGGAATGTGAGGTGTGCGGAATGTGGAGGAGGTCAGCTGGCAAGAGACAGATAAAATCTTGAGAACCAGCCAAGATGTGATAAGTGGCTGCCTGTAAAGGCGAGGAAGGTGCAAGAATGCAGCCAGGATGATGACCACACACTGAAAAGGAAACACTTGGAGAAATGGAGGGTTCTGTGAATTGTACATATACAAAAATCCCATTTGAAAAAATGAGGTTTACGAACAGTCTGCCAATGAAACTGCCTTGTGTCTTGAGAAATCTTGAAAAGGGCGGTATAAAAATACCTTAATAATCAGTTGATTATTGGTATCCATGGGGGATTTGGGAATGGCTCCTTCGTGGATACCGAGGGTCAAGTGTGTATACCACTAGCATGTATAAATACTGTCAATGCAACAAGTGCACTTAAAACTAGAGCTGCAGAACTATTACCAAGCAGTTGTATTTCTCTCTTTTTAAATTATATTATAGTTTATAAAAGTAAATCATTTGTAACAGTTTATAGAAGTATAATTATAGTTCATTAGCTTTTTCTTCAAATGGAAAGACTGAAAGCCAGTTTGTTTTCATCACTGATTATTTTTTATAACACTCTCTCAGGAAAGGGAAAATTTTCTTATGGGCTATACCTACATTATGGCAGCAGGAACTTGTTGCCCTTGCCACAGCAATCCTTCGTCTGGCAAGAACATTCAACACTTATTTCATTGGAGTGGACAAAACAAAGTCTGGAATATATTCCATTGTATGTATAAAAGTGGGAAGAATATTTTTAGTGAATCAGACACGTGATGGCAACTGTTAACGAGTAACAATGTCTGAACACAAAGCAAGCAAGGAATACGCATCACCATTTATAATCAGACCAAGCCAAAAAAAAAAAACTGAGTTTGTGCCCGGTGTGCTGTTCAGTGTTCAGAAAGAACACAAGTTCCCCCAACAAAGAATTTTTTATATCAACACTTGCATTACAGTGAATATAACATTTGAAAATTTTTTAAAACCCAGAAGAAATGCAGATTAAATAACAAGAACATTGATTTTAATTATAATTCTTTTCTTTAAAAAAAGAACAAAGGCTAGAACCATCCATAAATTATGCTAAGTTAGAAAGTGATGGATGGTTCTAGCCCTTATAATTTTTTTCTTTAAAATCAGAACAATTAACAACATTCTTATCATTTAAACTACATTTCTTCCAGGTTTTTTCCAAATGTTATATTATGATCCAATCCTACAGAGCCTATCCCAGAAGACAGCATATAGCTTAATCTGTCCTGTCAGTTTCATGAACATTTTCAGAATGAATATTTTGAAAAGCGTAACTTCTCCTTTGAGATGTTATGAAAAAACTACATAAACACAATCGGGCAACTAACACAACTGCTTCAAATGTATAAGAAATTTTAGCTCAAATATTCTAAACAAAACCTATGAAACAGGAAAGGTATCAGAAGTTGAATAATGCCATGCAATTTAAGTACATGCGGTGTTTATTTGTCTAGTACAGATACAAACCAGGAAATTTTCCATTGGTGTAGGCATAGGCATAGCCAGCTGATACTGGGCGGAGCTTGTTTCGAGGATTTTGCAGCCATTCTTTGAACATTCTCTCTGATTTTTCTTTCTTTTCCTGCAATTCAGCTTCCCGTAGCTTTTCTTTTTCCTACCAAGAGATGTCAAAGATATCTTTGCTGAGCAAAATCAACGTATTTTTGAAATCCTATCGATTTGAACTGGAGTGATTTGGGTGGATCAGATCCTTAGTTTGTGAGAAGCTTAAGACATGCTTTCATGATTTACAAGCATAATTGCTGGAAAACAGCCAGGACCTAGGGAAATACCTGAGAGTACCTCATGAACTGGGAAGTCCCCAATTCAAATCCCATATCTGCCATGAATTCATTAGGTAGTTACTGTTCTTTTAGCCCTAAACTCCCAAATATGCAGATAATATTACTGACCTACCTTACAGGGTCGTTTTAAGGTTTACTATAATGTTTGACATGCATCATATCAATAGGACATATGTGTGTGTGTGTGTGTGTGTGTGTGTGTGTGTGTGTGTGTGTGTGT
>JAJKFI010013571.1:0-19517 GCA_029204185.1 Lerista edwardsae
GTGTGTGTGTGTGTGTGTGTGTGTGTGTGTGTGTGTGTGTGTGTGTGAGAGAGAGAGAGAGAGAGAGAGAGAGAGAGAGAGAGAGAGAGAGATAATAGAATTTGTAATGGTGAAGCAAAGGATGTAGGAGGAGTTAAGGACAGGGACACCTTCTGCCACCTATTCTTGCTGGTGAAATAGCTCATAAAACTTGCTAGTGAAATTCCATGGGCATTTGCTTAAACAAGCAAACACATACTAGCGTACCTTCCAATCTAATCTTGAGCAGTCCAAAGCCTGTACACTTTGAGACTTACTTAATTAACATTTTCTGCCGTCCTCTGGGGACAAAAAATAAAAATGAAGCTCTTTTCAAAGCTAGTTCACTCATGCTGAGGGCTGTGTTTCTTGTACATTTGTGCAGTTGGAGTAAGGTTGAGATTTCATTTTAATTTTCACTTTAGCAAATTTGTCTACTAGAAACATATTTATTTTTAGTTATGTTTTGAAATATCTGGTGTTGGCGATCAATTATGGGGGCAGTGCAATTTCCCTCATATAGGTCAAGGCTTCCCACCTCCATACAAATGACAGAATTTCTCATATTTAGGTTTGGGTATTTGAAATTATTTCTGAATTAATGTTCTGGACATCTGAAATATGAACTCTGAGGCTTGGCCAGAGGGCTCCAGCGTGTGGTGTGTGGCAAACCCATCACCACCAAACTCAAGGGCCAGGAGTCCTCAGACCCTGTTGACCTCATACCACAAATCAGAGATTTTCCTGCTTTCCTTTGCTTACTGGAAGTTGTGGGGGGAACGTCCAGGGTTAGATAATTGTGTGAAAGCCAGTCTTTATGGAGGCACTTGAACATAGAAAGCATCTGAAGCATCTGAGCACTCTGACAAATGCATTTTTATTTTCCTGAATCCGAAAAGATTTATTTTGGACATCTGGAAAATGTAGCCAACAGTCTAAACAGTCCTGATTTAACCTGATTTTTGTTCATCTATCAAAATTCAAGCATTTTTGGAGTTTCTTGCAACTCTACTGGTCTCCAGCACATAAAACTCCAGAATATCATAAATCTAATTGAGTAGTCTACCACTACATATGCATTATATTATTGCTATTGTACAGTTATAACCGAATTGTCCAACATTTTTTGCAAATGGCAACAGATTAAAGAAATGAAACACGTGGTCTAACCACCATTAACATGGAACTATGACATTAAGAACTTGAATCTTTGCTTGATCGTACAGCGTGCTGTCACAAACAGCACTTGTCACAAGTGGCTCTTGTATTAGTAAGGTAAGGAAATTCCTTGCTAATTCAACTGCTGGTTGCTCTATGGCCTATCACATTTTTTTTCCAAAAACACAGGAACTCTGTCAGGAAAAAAGCTGACAACCCTACTATTTTGCCCCAAACATGAATCTTTCAGTGCTGATTTCCCCTTGGTTTACTGCAGCCTAGGAAATTTAATTGTAAGTTACATGTTTTAGCACCCTTGGGGAAAAAATCCTTCTGTAAAACTTCACCCAAGCAATGCTAAGTTTTGCCATCTCAGTCTTATTTGGATACCTGCATCCCATCATTCTGAAAAACCTCAGAGGCAGAAGCAAATCACCCTGTCAGATGACTGTACCCTGTCACATCTGGTGCAGCATGTCCAACCACAGTATCCTTAGGCCAGAGCACCTCTCCCTAATACTTACCACATTTACTACTGTTTGCAGCTCTGGTTTCTATAGCAGATTATTTTCCCTGAAATGACTGATAATCACATCTTGCTTGGAAACATGTTCCACAACCCAATTTACCATGTGTTCTCCACTGTTCTCCCAACAGTTCTCTTTGCCTTCTCCAATCAGTATATCTATGTGATTACCTGTCTAGGTATTCTTAAGAGGATCCTATAATTGAATAACAGCACACTGAAGTTTAAGAGATAAGAATATAAGAAAAGCCTTACTGGATCAGGCCAAGGGCCCACCTATTCCAGCTTCCTGTATCTTACAGTGGCCCACCAGATGGCTCAGGGAGCACACAAAACAACCAGATATTTGTATCTCACTGCCACTCCCCTGCATCTGGCATTCTGAGATAGCCTATTACCAGTGGTGTCAGCCTACCGGTTCGCTGGGCAGAGTTTTCGCGGTCGCTGGGCGGGTTTCCACGGTGATCGGCAGCGACCGCTGCGTCCCGTTGCGTTATGGCGAAAGCACGCCCGCTGCAGCAGGCGGGCTTTCGCCGTTACGCAACGGGACGCAGCGAGCACGCTGCCGATCACCGTGGAAACCCGCCCAGCGACCGCGAAAACTCTGCCCAGCGAACCGGTAGGCTGACACCACTGCCTATTACCCTTGCACCACTCCCAAGGAAGACACGAGACTGAGGTTGGGGTTTGAATTTATTAAGCACAAGTGACCAGTTTTTAAGTCATGAAATGTACTGAACACCTGTCCCTCCCTCGCCAATCTGGGGTAGACAAAAACAAAAAACTAAAAACTGCCATCCATGGCCAATTCGGATGACAGAAAAAAATTCCTGCCCAGTCCTCATGATGAGCTACCAGCTAATCTCAGACTGGACATAGCTTGTAACCTGTGATGGAGTTTTTCTCCAAAAATCTGTCCAACCCCCTTTTAAAGGAATCCAGGCCAGATGCCATCACCACATTTTGTGGCAAGGAGTTCCACAGACTAATTACACGCTGGGTAAAGAGGTGTTTTTTTTTTTGTTCCAGCTCTCTAACTCAGCTTTAGAGGATGTCCCCTGGTTCTGGTATTGTGTGAGACAGAAAAGAGATTCCCTCTATCTACTTCCTGCATAATTTTGTATGTCTCAATCATGTCCCCCCTCGGGCACCTTCTTTCTAGACTGAATAGCCCAAACACAGTAACCCTTTCTTGTGAAGGAGGTGCCCCTGCCCAGTAATCACTTTGATTACTCTCTTCTGTACTTTTTCTAATTCCACAATGTCCTTTATGAGATGTGACAACCAGAACTGTATGTAATACTCCAGGTGCGGCTTTACCATTGCTTTGTACAAAGGCAATACAATATTGGCTGTTTTATTCAGTCCCCTTTTTAATTATCCCTACCAATACACATTACACACCATGAAACTAAAAAGATAACTAACTAGCCTTTACATTGGACCAGTATATCTCTGAAAGTACAAGTGAACGCCACTCACCAACCTGGTGGTTCTGTGCTTGATTGGTCTTTCCTGGGTTATTGTTCAGGGCCCTTCTATTCAAAAGAAATACTGTATGTATTTCAAACTGCAAATAGACAGCTCCCTACCACACAGTTCTTAAAGGTAACCCCCACAAAATAGTATTATGTCAGACAGGACTCAGTCATCTGCTGGAAGAATTGTTTAAGCTGAGATACACCCTTCTTACTTGCATGCTTACTTTGGAGTGGCAGCACTGGACAAACAACCAGGACCTTATGTGACAATGTATCATTGCTCATTGGTCAATTGTAGATATATTGATTTATTCTGAGAGATTTGCTGTAGCTTGGATTGATGGCAAAAACCCTCAGTTTGATGTTGGATGTCATCAGAATGATAAATGGGAGGAAAGCTTAGGGCTGTGAACAGTGCAGACATCTCATGGTCATTTATTTTGACGACGACAAACTACCGGAGCATCTGAAACTGGAGTGTCACGTGGTAGAAACAGATGGGATCAGCTTTAAAAGGCCTTGCATAGACAGTGTATTGGTGGCCTCTATATAATGATAAAGGGTGGTCCAAATTTTGCACACTGTATTTCACAGCAAGCATACATATATCCGAGAGTTAATCAATCAATCAATCACTAGTATTTATATACCGCTTTTCAACATAAAGTTCACAGAGCGGTTTACAGGCAAATAATAACATTAAAGTTAAATGGCTCCCTGTCCCAAAAGGGCTCACAATCTAAAGGAATGGAGAACACCACCAGCAACAGCCACGAGAAAGACACTGTGCTGGGGTGAAAAGGGACAATTGCTCTCCCCCTGCTAAATATAAGAGGACACCACTTGAAAAAGTGCCTCTTGCCCAGTTAGCAGGGGTTCATAATGTGTATGAAGTAATCCATGAATCAAGGTGCCAGCAATAAAAAAAGGTCATTAGTTAATTGGTCAGAAAGTAATATGAGAGTATAAAAGAAAATACTGAACCTTACCTGTTTTGTTTTGTGCACCTTCTGTCTCGTGAAAAGGGCATTCTACAACTGGCTAAGTTGCTCCTCCAGAAATGGACAGGCAGGCTGAAGCTGAAGGCTCAGAGAGAGGAAGGGTGTGTCCTGTCACCCCCCAAAACCAAGCTGCAAGGCAAACTGCAACAGAAAACAAGCTCGAGGCCAGCAGCAGAAACTGGACTAAATGGCCTAAGTCAGTCAAAGAGGAAACAAATTTGGATCACAGGCCAAAACACCAAAGTGAATACCTAAGGGATGAAAGTGAAGTCTGGTAGGTCAGAACATCTCTGGAGAGAAGAAAACGAAGTTTCAAAATGTTGTTTTCTCCCTCTAGGGTCAGATCCACAATATATGTATACAAAGGAGAGTGGCGGAACCCCAAAATAAACCCATTCTGGTAATCCCTGAAATTGTGCTAGTGTACGAAAATCTCTTGCTTGACTCTCCTGCTAACAGTAGCATCTGCTGGAAAAAAGACTATTTTATAAAGTCTCATGAAAATATATGCAGAGGAATAAGTGGCAGCCCAGCAAATCTGACCATATACCACTTCAGATCCCAAATTCAATCCCTGGCACCTCCAGACAGGGTGAAGACAGATTTGTCTGAAACTCTGGTGAGCTGCTACTACCAGAGTAGACTACTCAATGAGATGAATTGATAGCCTGACTGGAAGCTGATAAGGCAGCTTCCTAACTATCCCAAGACAGGCAAGCAGCATACTGTGTTGGCAGCTGGCCTAGTTCTGTCAATATATTTCAGAGCCCTACAAAAGTCTTTAAGGCTAAATAAAAAAAAGTCTTTAAGACTAAATAAAATCACAAGCCGTGTTCCTCCAGTTGACAGGTACTGCTTGGACATGCTGAAACAGATCTCATGGGTAAATGTGATGGAAGTTTCAGATGACCAAGATAGTGTGTGTGCCAATTAATCACCATACAAAAAGCAAGGTCATGTGATCCTCCGTTCTGCCTCCTGTTCACCCAAACAGGTGAACTCTGAAGTGCTGTTTGCGCGTGAAACTAGAGGGGTGTGCTTGTGCTCAAAATGGGGCTTTCTTTCCCTTCAAAGAGACTTGTGGAGGGGGCTGCAGACCACTCTAGCCCTCCCAATCCCCCCCAGCAGGTACATTAAAAGGGTACTGGGTGCCTGTGGCACCACGATTGCTGTGGTGCCGTTGGGATACCTGAAACTGGGCCATTCCCCATTAAGGGGAATGGCCCAGTTTTGCTTCCCAATGGTGGGTCATGACCCACAGATTGGGAAAGTAGGAATTTCTTACCGAGAATTCCAGTTCTGTAGAGGAAGGGAGGCATTCCTCACTTGTGGGATGACCCCTCCCTTCGGAGGAAGGCGGAGGCGGTCTCAGAGAAGTGATTCCCTCCAGGGGTCGTCCCATCCTCTCCCCAGACCGCTTCGGAGAGCAGGAAAACAAAGACACTTCCACCAGATCTCTTCTCAACTGGACCTGTCCCATGGAAAACTGATGCCAACTGGAAAAACAGAAAACTGTGGCAGGGTGCTTCATCAGCTAGTTAGATCAGAAACACAACACCAGAGGTATGAACATGTAAAAACTAATGAATGGGGCCTAACGCTCATCCTTCATTCCAATCGGCTTTTTATAGCCTGTATCAGCGGAGGGCAGAATGCCTCCCTTCCTCTCCAGAACTGGAATTCTCAGTAAGAAATTCCTACTTTTGCTGGAGAAAGAGGGGTGTCATTCCTCACTTGTGGGATCTGCCAGAGCATCAACCGAACATGGATGGGACAGGCGATAAAAACCCTCTTATTGGTCCAGCACCTGTTGCAGGACTCTCCTGCCCATTGAGGCCTCAGCTGTGGCCAAAGTGCTCATCCGATAATGTTTGGCGAATGTGTGGACTGATGCCTAGGTTGCCGCCCTGCAGATCTCCGCCAAGGAGGAATAATCATCAAACGCGGCCAATGTGGCCGCACTCCTAGGAGAATGGGCCATGATACCGTCAGGTAGTTCCTGCCCCCCTGGTCCTATATGCCATTTCGATGAAATTTCTCAGCCACCTGGCCAGGGAAGTGGCTGAAGCCCTGTGACCCTTGTTGGAACAAACAAAGCTTCCAACACCCTAAACTCCCGTGTATGTTCCGAGTAGAATCGCAACGCCCTGCGAACATCCAGGGTGTGGCAAAGCTTTTCTTTGGGGTGAGTGGGCTTAGGGCAAAAGGATGGTAGAATAAGCTTCTGGGCCCTGTGGAAGAACGAGTTAACTTTAGGAGTAAATGATGGACCACCTTGTCTTTATGGAAAATGCATAACTTGGGATTAACCAAAAGTGCCAACTTGGAAACCCTTCTAGCAGAAGTGATTGCCACCAGAAACAAGACCTTGAAAGACGATTCCCTTAAAGGGACCATGGCCAGGGGCTTGAATGGTGCCATCATGAGAGCCTTCAGAACCAGATTTAAGTCCCAGCTAGGAAAACGGTGCACCGCTGGAGGATTTAAGAGCCGCCCCTCGGAGGAAATGCTTCATGTGAGGAAGCAGTGCTAAACTGGACCCTGACTTAGCTCCCAATACACTACTGATGGCGGCCAGCTGTCGCTTCAGAGTGTTAGTGGACAGACCCTTTTCCAGCCCCTCCTATAAAAACGGTAGTACACCTTAGCTCTAACTGCTGTGAAACCCCTCTTTAAAGTCCATTTTGCAAAAGTACGCTGGGTAGACCCGTACACTTTGCTGGTGGATTTTCTAAGGGATGCTAGTTCTGGTCACCTCATCAGAGTAGCCTAACCCAGACAGCATTCTCTGCTCAACCTCCAGGCTGGCAAATGGAAGAGCTGAGGTTTCGGGTGGACTGTGGGACCTTGTAAAATGAGATCCTTCTCGGCAGGGAGAACCCAGTGTGGCTGAACTGACAACTTGAGAAGCTCTGGAAACCAGGGAATGCGTGGCCATCTCGGGGCTATCAAAATGACCTCCACTCATTGATGCTTGATTCTCTGCAGCACTCTCTGAATTAGCGCTATAGGTGGGAGGCAATAGCGCTATAGGTATAGGAGCCCCCTTGGCCAAGGGCTTATCAGTGCGCCCATGGCCTCTGCGCCCTGCTGCGAGCACCTTGTGAAAAATCTGTTCACTTGAGCATTCTTGTTCATGGCAAACAAGTCCACTGTCAGGAGCCCGAACCTCTGGACTATCAGGCGAAAAACTCTGGGATTTAGCTGCCATTCCTCTTCCAGCAGGTGCCTCCTGCTCAGCCAGTCTGCCATGGTATTGTCCACTCCTGCGAGGTGCTCTGCTCTGATCACTTGGAGGTTTTTCTCTGCCCACTCCATCAAAAGGCAAGCCTCCCTCCAGAGACTAAGGGACCATGTGCCGCCTTGCTTGTTGATATAGGCCTTCGCAGAGACATTGTCCATACAGACTAAACTGTGGCATTGATGCACATCTTCTCTGAAAAACATGAGTGCTAGTTGTACTGCCCTGAGCTCCGAATGTTTATGTGGAGACTCCTCTCTGTTGGCGACCAAGTCCCTTGAGCTACAGCTCCTGCCATGTGGGCTCCCCAGCCTAGCAGGCTGGCATCTGTCATTAGTACTAACCAGGAAGGGGACCCCAGGTTGGTCCCTGCCGCCAACCGGTGCTCATCCGTCCACCAGTCTAGCGTCCGCTTCACCTTGGGTGGGATGTTGATCACCCAGTGTCTCTGTTGTTCTATGTACTCCTGTAGTGGAAGTAATAATGTCTGAAGGATTCTGGAGTGTGCTTGCACCCATCTCACAACTCCCTGGCAGGAGACTTGCATGCCGAGCAGCCTGGCCAGGATCAGGGCATCCGCAGCATCCTTGGACTGCACCTCTCTTGTCAGTCCCCACAATTTGAGTTGGCGTTCCGGTCACAATGAAAATAGATCCTGCCTCGAATCTATCAACAGCTCAAGATGTTCGAGGTTCCGGGTGGGCTGTAAGGAGCTCTTGCTGGCATTTATGACAAAACCATGGTTCTGCAAACAGGCTACTGTTGGGCAAACATCCCTGGCTGCCTGTTCCCTGGACGATGATTGAATTAATATGTCGTCCAAGTACGGGTAGAGGAATATCCCCTGCAGGCGGAGATGGGCCACCAAAGCCACCAGGATTTTTGTAAACACCCTCGGGGCAGTCGTTAACCCAAAAGGAAGAGCCCGGTACTGGAAATAAAGTGAACCATAGGAGAAACGTTGATATTGCCTGTAGCTTGGATGGATCGGCACATGGAGGTAGGCCTCCATCAGGTCTATTAAGGCTAGGAAGTCCCCCTTCTCTAAGGCTGCAATTACTGACCTCCAAATTTCCATCTTGAATTTTTTCTTTGCAAGGAAACGATTCAGCCACTTCAAATCCAGTATCATTCTGTTGTCTCCACTTTTCTTCGGGATTAGGATGAATACGGAGTACACCCCCCTCTCTTGTTGGTAGAAGGGCACCGTCTCTGTTGCCCTGATGTCCAGAAGGTGTTTGATCGCATTCAGCATCCTCTGGTGTTTAAGAGGGTTGTGGGACATCGGTACCTTCCAAAACCTGTCCCTTGGGCGCCTCAACAGCTCCAGGGAGTACCCCTGGGAGACCGCCTCCAGAACCCACAAATCGGTGGTCGTTTGGGTCCTCTGATCCGCAAAAGCCTGGAGATGACCCCCAATGAGGCCCTCCGGCACCCTGCTGCAGTTGGCGTCAAGAGGGGCGGGCTCCCTTTGGCTTGCCATGCTCAAAGGAGGAGGATGGATTCCTCCCCCCCCCCAGCAGACACTCTGCCTCTGGGGAAGAACCTGCTCTTATTCCACTTTGGCCTTTGGGCGAAGGACTCTTTCTGTTGAAAGGTGGAACGTTGGGCACGAAAGGAAGAGGACGAAAACTTTGAAGCCCTGCCACTCTCCTTCTTGGCAGTGGGTAGGACTTTGCGCTTTTCCCTATTTGCAACCAGTCCTTGGGGCCACCCTCACCTTCAGCCGGAATGACTCTGACATAGCCAGAGCCGCCACTGGCTTGTCACCTGCTGGTACCTTAAGGAGATCCATAGCATCCTTGGTTAAGGAATACAGCTTGTTAACTGTACATGGAGTCCTAAATCTAGTTGGGGAGGTCCACTCCATATCCAACACCTCCTTAAAGAAGACCGGCAAAGGCACCTCTGGAGGCTTGGGTGTCCCTCTTGGCAGCAGGAATTTTGAGACCTTCTTTGCTGACTCAGACTCCTTCGCCTTAGGGTCAGAATCAGGGGCAAGCTCCAGAGTCAGGATAGCCTAGGTCATTAAATGCAGGAACAGATCTACTGGGTAAAGTCTGTTCCCCACCTCATCCATTGGCTCACTCCCATCCTCCTCATTCACCCTCCTCCCTTGAATCCTCAGAGAGGTCAGGCGAAAGAGTCCCAGGGATCAGGAGGGGGAACCACCCTGGAGCTCTTATGCTTTCTTTTAGCCTTGGGGTTCTGCTTAGTGGTTCAAGCCCCTTCAGATTGACTGTGTTTTCTGCTTTTGTGGGGTGGGCTCTCCTCCTTGCTGCTAGAGTCAGAGCCAGAAGTAAAGGATGCAGATGGCAAAGGGGTTCTTTGCCGCTTTCTTTTCCCCTTAGCACCCTGAGGAGGCACTGTGCACTGAGGAGGGATATGTGCGGAGTTGGCTCTGTTGGTTTCCGCCACCACCCATTTTACTAACTCCTCCATCTGGGCCTGGGATTGAAAGAAGAAACCCTGCAGGGCCCCCCGAACCCCTCTCTCTCTCCTTCCGGAAGCACTTCAGACACCCTGTTGGAAGTGCCCTGGGTCTCCCCGACAACCTGGGCCTCCATACATGTGGTTAGCAGCTCGGGGCTCTGCATCTGCTCAGGAAGATGGCCTTCGTGCAGTGAAGTGGGATGAAGGTGCTTCAAGTCTGCTGCATGCCTGCAGGTGTGAGATTGGGCCGCCGCGGTGATGTGGGGGCAGATGATCTGCTTCAAAGTGGCCAGTGCTCCTGCTGCTCAGGCCCTGCGGTGAGGTGGGAGGGCCAGGCGGACGCTGAGCTTGTAGCGCTGTGAGGCACCGGAACAGTCCTTCTCCGCTTCAAGCCTCAACCACTTTGCACATAAAAACCTCACCACGGCTGCTGCCTGGCTGTTGAGGTGCGCTGCAGCTTTCTGCAAGATCATGTGGCCGCGAAAATGGCGCCTACACGCCACTCTCCCTCGCGCCAAAAGACACAACGGGACGCTGTTTCAATTTCTTTGGCGCAACGCCACCGCGCTCACCTGCTTCGCTCTCCCTGTCTGCGGTTGGCTCTGTAGCCTGTTGAAGGACAGTGAGAGCAGGAGGGAAATTTCACCTAAAGGCAAGAAATAGCTGAGCTAAGGCTCAGCAGTCCGAGAACTCGGCCGATGTTCCGTGAGGCAGAGCCGGTCTGGGGAAAGGATGGAACGACCCCTGGAGGGAATCACTTCTCCGAGAGCGCCTCCACCTCCGAAGGGAGGGGTCATCCCACAAGTGAGGAATGACACCCTTCCTTCTCCAGAGAAGCACTGATCTAAAGGCTTTGGGTGACACCCTTGGTCCTTCTTCCAGGTCATCAGATACATTTTTAAAACCAGGATTCTTGGGAAAGAAAAAAAGGAAATTAAGCAAAGGTATTTGCAGCTCTTCTAGCACATGCAGCCGGACATGTTCATCTCATATCACCACACTTCCCAAAGTGATGCCCACTTACTATGCAATCCCTTGAATAGAGACATTCCGTGTGCGCACACAATATTCCTTGCACCTATCTTTCCACACTGGAATTTAACTGAACTACAGAGGTTGCGTTTTCTTTTTTAACCAAAGCCCCGCAAATTAACATTTTCTTCTGCGTGCAATCTCAACATTAAGCTTCAAAACCATAATATTTTTCTCCATGCTTTATATCCTTTTTGGAAGCCATCCAAACAATACTTTCCTTCTCCTCTGCTCAGCAAAACCATTATGTTGATTGAATTGAAGCCAACATGCGCACTCATGACCAATCTTGCCTAAAACCTTATTCAGAAGGGAGCAAAATTGCATTCACGATGCTATAGATAAAACTGTGCAAGAGCTTTCATTTTGAGGTTGCCTTTTTCAGAGAATTATGCAGGCCTAGTGCCTCTTTCCTGATGCAACACATTTTGCAAAGATGACAGAGTATCTGCTTGCCCAGGAAATTTACAGAAGGAGGTATAATTAAATTGCAACTGAGAAACGGGGGTGGAGTGGGGAATCCAGATGGTGATTTTAGGATTACTATCTCTAAGTTTAAAACAAAACTCAATTTCATTGGAAAGCTAATGTATCTAGGAATCCACATTATCAGCTAAGTAAGTCCAATTAGTCACGGCTGAATGTGACAATATGTTCTTTAGTCCCTCCACCCCTCCTTTCAATAGGATCACAACTATGTTCAGTTAAATCATAGCAGCAGCAGAATCCATTTCTAATTAAATTACTGGATGTATAGTTGTCAGTTCTATTCTGTCAGAAGAATTTGCTCCCAAATGCCTCCTCATTTTACACATTCTCTTCTTCAGTTTTCAGCGAGGGCAGGTCTGGGTCCACCTCTAGCTGAATACTTCCTATACATTTAGGGATTCACTAAGCCAAGCAGACATGTAGCTCCTCTCCATTACGTCTAGTAGAAGTTACTGTTCATAACAGCATGACCTTTGGTTTTTTACTAACTCGTGTCACATCAATGCTGCTACCAGACAGGGGGGGTTTCACAGTGGTAGCATCTGGGAAATATTTCCTCATAATCACTGTATTCAGCCTGGAAAGCCATTTTCTGTCAGTGTAGACAAAGCTGAGCTAGATGGATCCATGATTTGATTCAGTGAAAGGCAGTTTCACGTATCCATAAACAATCATGTCTAGCACCCCCAATAGTGATTTATCTCAAAACCCAGTAATGGACTCCTTTATATGGAGCAAAAACAATATGGTACTCCAACTACAAATTATTCCTGTGATGTCCATCCACCCCATCAGAAATTATTCTTGATCTTAAATGCAACCTCCTCTTCTTCTTCTGAGTTTACCACATAGTTAACTTCCTTGGCTGCTTTAGAATTTCCATTCGGAGGAGACAGATGCCAATTACAGCAAACAGTCATCACTATTCAAGGAGGTATATGGATTCTTTACCAGATAAGTTATCTTTAAAGTGGCTAGATCACATGGCAACGATTATAGATTAGTAATGAAGGCTTTCTTCCTAACATTATCCCCCATCTTTATGAATGCAGGGAAGACATACTGACCAGACACCTCCCATTCCTCCCAAATGTTCCCATGTTCACAGTGCTAGTCTGCAGAGGTGGGCCAGGCTCAACCACAGGGAGGAATTTTCATCTGCAGAAAAGATGAATCGGGATTGTTCAGTGCAGGACTCTCCAACATACTTCCACTCCAACATTCAGTAAGCACAGGGGTATTAATGTATGAAGAAGACTTAAAGCTGAATGCAAGGTGTTTTATTGCAATTGTCAGAAGCATAGTTGTTCTTTATGCAACAGAGCCATTGTTACAGACTGGCTAGGTCAGGCACTGGTGAAGGGCCGATGAACCTCCCAAAGTGGCAGTAGCCCATAGAGAGAGGAGGCACGAATTTCTTAACTGAATGACTCACACCACCACTGTGTTCTCCTGCCCTCCTTTTGTGGACTTCCTCAGAGACCCTTTTGATGATACAGGCCCCTACGGAAGCCCATTTTTGGAGGTCAGGGGAGGATGCTGAGTAAGCAACGCTGGTCACTGGTCCTCCCTCAGAGCTGCCAGGTAACTGAGAAAGGAACATCCAGAGATCACTGCCCTTTACCTTCCAGACCATCTGGGAAGGAAAAGAGGAGTGGGAAGAAGAGGGCAGTGTGTATACACAAGTACATGCTATGGGTTGTGTGTGAAGAGGCCAAGCACATGATCCCAGGGCCTCCCTAGAACTTGGCATCAGGGCAGCTGTGCAAAGTATCCTAGATCTGCACCCGCAGCAATACTACCACTCACTGTCATGCTGTGCTATGCCTTCTGTTTATTTCAGCAAGCTGAAATATGGAAGTATGGAAAGCAGAGGAGTTAGTGACTAACAGCCTTATATCAGTTGCGCTTCTCTTCATTATCCCCAAACAGACGAACTTGTGTTGAAGCTCTGTAATTACAAAGACCAGATAAACAGTGAGCTAAGAGAACCAGCACAACGATCCTTGCTTAACACAATACAATTCCTAATGTTGATTTAAAGTGTTTTAAATCACCTGAAAGGTGACCAAGCCATCTAAATGGAAACATTTCTCCAAACTGATAAAGGATGCAGACACAAAAAGCTGCACAGCTACTTAAGTAATCTTTCACAACCAAGATCCTGAAAATAGTCATTGGTTAATTCAGATACTTTGGAGAAGTATTATATCAGTTTAAACGTGTTCGGTGTGTTCAAATAGATTAAATCAGGGGTTTCCAAATTGGATACTGCTGAGTCGGCAAAAAGTGTCCCCGGTGCTAACAGCTTCTTCCGTTCTGCCAGGGATGCACACGAAGACCTGACTACAGTCCCCAGGGTCTTCGTGGGGAGCTGCTTTTGGGGTCTGCCACCCCAGCATGCCTTGCACACAGAATTCCATGCAGACAGAGCTTGCTGCAAAGCCTCCAGGGACTGTAGTCAAAGTCTTCATGCATGCTCCGGCAGAACGGAAGAAGCAGGGGAAGGACAGGACAGATGCTGGATCTGGCCAGTGGACTGGAGTTTGGCAACCCCTGGATTAATCAAGGGAATGATGCAGAAGAACCAGGAGAGGTAACAATTGTCTGTTCTACAAGAGGGTCTTTAAAAAAAAAATCACCTTATTTGGAGAACATCCTGAACAAAATTGTGGACAGACACAATTTTTGCCTGACTCCTCCTATATCATATCTTTGAACATATCTTTGACCCATTTACAAGACTTCTGTCTGTATGGATCTCATACTTAAGTGATGTCCCATCTAAAATCCCCTATATAAAAAGGATTGGGTTGAAATGGCAGTCTACTGAATGTTTTTCTCCAGTTACACAAAACAAGTATTCTTCAGTTCATAAATACAGGAAAACGTCTTGGAAAAAGCTGAACTGAATATTCAGAGACATCTTAAGTTACTACTAATGTCTCCGGCTTTGATATAAATATGGGACAAATATAAGCTCCCTTTGAACATCAAATCCGAACGAAAGGCAAATTTGGGAGCAGCTATAAAATGGACATCTCTTAAACTCCTGAACGGGTTATAATTCAAAGTCCAGTGAGTTATACTGAAGCCATGGCGTAACTGATAATATATAGATACACCTTTGTGTTCCTGAAAACACACATATACCCCCCATATCTTAGACTGCTGGTATGGTGAGAACCAAGTACTGAGACTTTAGCTAGACAACAAAGTGTTGAACTGTCCATATAATGAGCTTCGTATGGAGGCCATGGCTTGGCATTAAGGCTGCCAGCACCTGTAAGTTGAAAGAAAATACTTTTCTTCTTTGAGGAAGGAATACTACTACATTCTAAGAAATGCTCTTTCAGTGTTTCTGAGGAAGCAGCAAAAAGGAATTAAAACAGAGAAGCATTCTTTCCTCTTGAGGGCAGGGGCAGAATATCCCACAGTGCACAAGGAATGACTCACACAGGCAGAACTCCATTGTGTCTGACTGCAAAGAGGCCACAAAGCAGGAAGGTGGAAATGGGATATTCATGTAAAAAATAAATCAGTTATTTGAGGGAAAGTGCCAAGGGCTTCATGTGAGTAATGCCTGTAAGCCTGCGTATATCTGGTCATCACAAAGTGGATAAAAAATGATAAATCTTACTTTGGAACTGGCCCTTTGTTTTTAAGCATGGCGACTTCTCCTCGCTTTAGAACTGCTAAGATTCATATACCTCAATCCTAACCAACTTTCCAACACTGATACAGTCATCAGCACAGCCCAAGGTAAGGGAGCAGATATTTATTCCCTTACCTTCAGGAGGCCTCTGTGACTCTCCCTTCTCTTGCAGGAGGCAGCGTGCACCCCATTGGCATGGTTGCCTCAGCTATGGAAAGCTAGTTAGGTCAGGGCTGATAGTCACATATACTTTCATAAATCTCTTTCTTTTAACAAGCAGTCTCCAAAGAAGTTGGAAGGAAAACTTTACATTGACTATGCATATTTACTCAGAAGTAAATCTCATTGAGCTCAATGGAACTTACTCCTTAGTGTGTTTAGAATCACCATCTCACAGTTCATGTTTGCATGCAGTCTATTTAAAGGTAGCAACTTCTTTATGCCCTAAAAACATACATGTGTCCAAAGTCTCAAGGATTACTGTGGCAACCATATTGCTGACAATCAGTTTTATTCTATAAAAAGTTGTTTTAAAAGCAGACAGCACAAAACAAAAAACTCAATCTAATTAGAGAGGGATTATAATAGGTATAACAGCAGGTTCAGTGTGAATAACAATAACAGAGGAACTCTCTTACTACCACTACTTAAAGTGGTAGTAATGGAGTAAAAATAAATGAAAAGCTAGTATTTATACAATGAATATCCACAAAGAAATAGTTAACATTCAAAATTTTCTAGAACAGCAAAGATTACCAGAAAATGTAGAACAGGTAAATTATAACAGTGCTACATCAAATGAATTACTTATTGCTTATTCTGCAGGAGGTCAAAGTACATTAAAGGGAGACATTTCACAAATCATTTAACAGAGTTGGTATCAGAAGGCTCCCTAAAGTCATGCTCTGCAAACCAGTTATGCAAGTGCATTTAGATTTGGCAGATCAGTTCTACTGATGTTAAGAGGACCAAACGTATAAAAAATTTTTTTACTTGGCAGAGTTCTAATTTACAGCTGTCCTGGCATTTTATAAGGGAAAACTAAATTCTTATTTCTGTATGGCATTATTATAACCTCTCAAACCATCAAGTATCTCAACAATAAGTAAGAAGGACTGGAAGTTCCATTTGCAAATATAGTACCTAAAATATGCAGAGTATTAAGGAAAACCTCAGTCTAATCACTTTTTAGTTGTGAAGATGTGGCTCACATCTCTTCTACAATTAGATTTAAGCATTCAGTATTGCTAATTTTGTCTTTGGTGCCTTATTTTAACAACATACAATTGAAAATATCTGCTTAAGAAATCAAGGATTCATACAAAATTTGCCCCCCTCCCCAAAAAATGACAGTACCATGCCTAATTTAAATAACAAAAATAACATGCCCTGTGCTATCTCTGAATTCTGCACAATGATCCAATATAAAGGTTGTTCTTGGGTTTATGAAAAAGCATTGAAGAAGATCTATATGCGTGACTGGATATAGGCCTCTTAGTTTTCTTCACTGAAACATACTTCTCTTCCTTAGGAGGAGGCATAACGACTGGTTTCCAAGGTATGGGGTTGTAATAGGCTGGAACTGGATATGTATTTCCATCTGGCTGTCCTGAAATGTTAGAACACACATAGAGTTGAGAACTGGAGAATATCTGTTCTGAATTTCACCTTAACTGGCAGATTAGCTGTAACCTTAACCTTAGCTGAAGAAATCTTTTGTTTTCGTATTTTATGCTATAGCCTTAGTGGAAAAGGTGGCTTTTGAGGAGGGATTTGAAGGAAGCAAGAGCGGTGGCAACCCTCTAGTTACCAGGGAGAGAGTTTCAGGCACAAGGGATAGCATGGGATAGGGGTGGAGCCGTGAGAGGAAGCAAGAGAACTGGGCAACGGGTGGTGGAGCTGGAGGAACCAAGGCCACACACAGGCGTGTACTGGGATACAAAGGTAGGGAGATAAGGACAGACTATAGCATTTCTCAATCTAGGTGAGCTATGCGTTGATACTACTATGTGGGACTTTACGTCAAGGTACTCGAAGAATAAAGTGGATTGTATCAATTTTAGAAAAGCAACTGATTTAATAAGCATGTATAGCTTGTTTTTATACTAGCTACAGTGGGCCCTCCTTATCCATGGTTTTGGCATCCGCAGATTTGACCCAACACATGTGCCAACCTGCACTGGAGGGCCTCACGTGACCTCCCAGATGCAAATGGAAGTGCCTTCCAGTTGCATCCGGGAAGTATCCAGGGAGGCTGGATGTGGCCTCCCCTTGCCTCAGAAAGCCTGCCAGAGCCTTCTGACATGCGCTTCTGGTTTTTGGGCCCTGCAGATTCCATGATGCTGAGCAAGATCAGTCTTGGATTGGCCTTGGATGGGAGACCAGAAGTCACTGAGCTCACAGTGGAATGTGAGGTGTGCGGAATGTGGAGGAGGTCAGCTGGCAAGAGACAGATAAAATCTTGAGAACCAGCCAAGATGTGATAAGTGGCTGCCTGTAAAGGCGAGGAAGGTGCAAGAATGCAGCCAGGATGATGACCACACACTGAAAAGGAAACACTTGGAGAAATGGAGGGTTCTGTGAATTGTACATATACAAAAATCCCATTTGAAAAAATGAGGTTTACGAACAGTCTGCCAATGAAACTGCCTTGTGTCTTGAGAAATCTTGAAAAGGGCGGTATAAAAATACCTTAATAATCAGTTGATTATTGGTATCCATGGGGGATTTGGGAATGGCTCCTTCGTGGATACCGAGGGTCAAGTGTGTATACCACTAGCATGTATAAATACTGTCAATGCAACAAGTGCACTTAAAACTAGAGCTGCAGAACTATTACCAAGCAGTTGTATTTCTCTCTTTTTAAATTATATTATAGTTTATAAAAGTAAATCATTTGTAACAGTTTATAGAAGTATAATTATAGTTCATTAGCTTTTTCTTCAAATGGAAAGACTGAAAGCCAGTTTGTTTTCATCACTGATTATTTTTTATAACACTCTCTCAGGAAAGGGAAAATTTTCTTATGGGCTATACCTACATTATGGCAGCAGGAACTTGTTGCCCTTGCCACAGCAATCCTTCGTCTGGCAAGAACATTCAACACTTATTTCATTGGAGTGGACAAAACAAAGTCTGGAATATATTCCATTGTATGTATAAAAGTGGGAAGAATATTTTTAGTGAATCAGACACGTGATGGCAACTGTTAACGAGTAACAATGTCTGAACACAAAGCAAGCAAGGAATACGCATCACCATTTATAATCAGACCAAGCCAAAAAAAAAAAACTGAGTTTGTGCCCGGTGTGCTGTTCAGTGTTCAGAAAGAACACAAGTTCCCCCAACAAAGAATTTTTTATATCAACACTTGCATTACAGTGAATATAACATTTGAAAATTTTTTAAAACCCAGAAGAAATGCAGATTAAATAACAAGAACATTGATTTTAATTATAATTCTTTTCTTTAAAAAAAGAACAAAGGCTAGAACCATCCATAAATTATGCTAAGTTAGAAAGTGATGGATGGTTCTAGCCCTTATAATTTTTTTCTTTAAAATCAGAACAATTAACAACATTCTTATCATTTAAACTACATTTCTTCCAGGTTTTTTCCAAATGTTATATTATGATCCAATCCTACAGAGCCTATCCCAGAAGACAGCATATAGCTTAATCTGTCCTGTCAGTTTCATGAACATTTTCAGAATGAATATTTTGAAAAGCGTAACTTCTCCTTTGAGATGTTATGAAAAAACTACATAAACACAATCGGGCAACTAACACAACTGCTTCAAATGTATAAGAAATTTTAGCTCAAATATTCTAAACAAAACCTATGAAACAGGAAAGGTATCAGAAGTTGAATAATGCCATGCAATTTAAGTACATGCGGTGTTTATTTGTCTAGTACAGATACAAACCAGGAAATTTTCCATTGGTGTAGGCATAGGCATAGCCAGCTGATACTGGGCGGAGCTTGTTTCGAGGATTTTGCAGCCATTCTTTGAACATTCTCTCTGATTTTTCTTTCTTTTCCTGCAATTCAGCTTCCCGTAGCTTTTCTTTTTCCTACCAAGAGATGTCAAAGATATCTTTGCTGAGCAAAATCAACGTATTTTTGAAATCCTATCGATTTGAACTGGAGTGATTTGGGTGGATCAGATCCTTAGTTTGTGAGAAGCTTAAGACATGCTTTCATGATTTACAAGCATAATTGCTGGAAAACAGCCAGGACCTAGGGAAATACCTGAGAGTACCTCATGAACTGGGAAGTCCCCAATTCAAATCCCATATCTGCCATGAATTCATTAGGTAGTTACTGTTCTTTTAGCCCTAAACTCCCAAATATGCAGATAATATTACTGACCTACCTTACAGGGTCGTTTTAAGGTTTACTATAATGTTTGACATGCATCATATCAATAGGACATATGTGTGTGTGTGTGTGTGTGTGTGTGTGTGTGTGTGTGTGTGTGTGT
>JAJKFI010013573.1:0-10087 GCA_029204185.1 Lerista edwardsae
AGAGAGAGAGAGAGAGAGAGAGAGAGAGAGAGAGAGAGAGAGAGAGACTTACCTTACCTTGAGGTGGCCTCTGTGACTGCACACCCAATTGCCACGACTACATGGCCCTTACACTTTCAGACAGTTTTGAATCTGAGAAATTACAGTCAAATAATGACAAATTCTTCTTTCTGCACTGAACCTTAAAAAGTGGGGGAGGAACTATGTGCCCTCTCATGAACATGCTAGATTTAGTGTGATCTCAGCCTGATGAGCCAGAAAGAAGAGGCCTTGTGGCATCACCATGCGTGTGCCACGGCACACAATTTGGGAACCATGCCATTCCTGAGACCGACCCAAATTGCTGTCTCACTGGTTCCAGCGCACATAGGACTGTTGTCAGAGAAGCAATGGGGCCCGGGGGAAGGTTGAAGCACAGTGGTGTAGCACACACCAGATTACATTATCTACACCTTCAGGCAGGACAGAAAAAAAATTCCTGCCAGCCAGGGGCAACATCAATGAACATGACGAAAAATGATCTGACCCCACATGGGAGCTTCTTATGCTTCTTTTACGTATCAGATCCTTCTACTGAAGTGAAGGGACTGCCTGCACTTGCAGAAATTGTGTGTGCACAACCCCCAGAGCATACAGGGTTGTGGGTCCAGCTTATGTCTATTTGGTACTGCAAAGACAGTATTGGGAACGGAAGAGAGAACTTGGGCCAAAAGGAAATTTCGTTTCCTCCCACCCCCTGTGAACACATTTTTGATGTTTCCCATGACTCGACTAATTTTTCAGACTTCTGTCTAAACCAAAATGCATTGCAAAATTTCCAAACATCTTTTGACTGGTTTGGGCTTGTTCCCATTACTTCACATTCATTTCTACACATATATCAAGTTGGTTAAACAAAGATGACATCCAAGGCTAAGAGTCTTGCTTGCAAGTTATTAAAAAGTCATTAATCATTTTCGTTACTTTTTTTCTCCAAAGATCTGTCTATAAATAGTCATTCCAGTGATCCAGTCCAGGCGATCCGTCATTTATACAGACCAAATTAACTGAAGGACCTTTCCTTAAGGCATGGCACCATACCACCACGTATTCTAGCACAACAACAGAAACACACAGTGTAGGCTTAACTCGGATGTCACTCAGACACGGGCACAACACTGTTGTGAATTTGTGTTGGTTAGAGCAGAGTTGGGGGCTTGCGGACCCATTCTAGCGCTTGCCTTAGCGCTCCGGAGCGAAGGAACGAAGCGATCGCTACATTTCAATATCAAAGTCTTTATTGGTTTCAGTAGCGAAAGTGTGAAAGGTGAAAAAGTTCAAGCTGCCGGTTAGGAAAGCCGGCGAAGGCAGTGCCGCGCGCAGGCGGCTCTTCAGTGCGGTTTTACATCTTAGTGCACACACAGTGAGAAAATCCTTCTACACAAGAACAAAAGGATGCAACCAGAGTATATCTGGTAGGTGGATACCTGAAGACCCTTGTGCCCCATTTTACCCAATGAGGTGCCCCTTTGGACACTATGATCTCATGAGAAAGCAAAGTGTTTGTAGCCAGCTCTTCCCGTGTGAAATTGCCTGCTTTCATTACACTATCGGAAAGGGAGTAAAGCTAGTTGCCCTAACAAGCTTGGGAAGCTGACCAGCTCAAGGACTCACAGGTGTCTATCTGATCTGGAGAAGCAGAGACGGAATGCCAGTTTCAACCAGTTCTGGACTGTGAGATGTGAAACTGCAACTGCAGGCAAAGAGGCCCAAATGGGGAAGAGATGGTGTCCCAGAAACCCCCTGCTGGGTCTCCCTAGAGGCCCCACTGCCCACACTAGGCTGACCAGTCTCCCCTCTAAACAGCTCTAGGGCAGCAATGGAGAGGACGCAATTCGGTCTCGCCTTCTCAGTTGCCTATTCTGTCACAGCAGCCACACCAAAGTCAGCCCAAAGCCCAAGTCAGAATCAGAGTCCAAGGTTGTAGCTAGTCCTCAAGCCAAGTCTAATGGTCCACAAGCCAGCCAGCGAGGTGAAAGACCATAAGCCAGTCATATCAGTCCGTTATCCAAGTTCAGTAGTCAGCAGGCCAGGCCAGGCCAGGCCAGCCATCAGTAAGCCAGGTCAGTCAGAGTCCATGTCACACCAAAGCCAAGTCAGAAGCCAAGCTCACAATCAATAGTCCATCCAGGCTTATCATACTCAGGTAGGCCAACCAATCCTCTCCAACTCCTCTCCTACCAAACTTTGCTCCTGCTACACTCCACACCACAAATGTTTACACCCTTTATAGCCAGAGACCTGCCTAGGCTGCAGGTATGTTCCTAAGGCTAGCAGGAGCTCTGGGAGCTCCTGTGTGCTCATAATCCTGTGTGCACACAATCTTGTGTGCTCCAGATTGAGCAAGAAGGGAGGCCACTGCTGACACCACAAGCTACCTCCTCGTTTGATCTTCTGTATGCCCATTACAGATGGTGACCTGATGTGGGAGGGACATGGGAAAGATGAGAAGTCAGCTCTCCGTATCCTAACTTCCTTTCAGACAACGACCTGAACAGTGCCCAGTGCCTGAACAATGCTACACCAATGACACAGAAGGCACAGATAGGAGGAACCTTATTAGGGAACAAGGGGGAAGGGAAAATCCGCAGAAAATTACACCTCCTGCCACCTCCTAGCCTGCCCATGTTCGTACTAAACAGCATAGGATACAGACTACATTTGGCAGCCAATCACAGCACACCATCCCCGATATATAAACCCTTGCCCGCAAGATTGCAGTTCAGATTATCAGATGCATGGCATGGGGCTATTGCTCTCTGGTCTCTTGGAGGGGAACAGGGCACTTGGGGCACAGGAAACACTTTGTACCAACAACTTCTTGTTTCTCACAACACATATAACACAAACTTTTCCTGCATCATTCCCACAGGGGATGGACAAAGAACCCCACAAAGGTAAGCAAAGGCTGTGGGGGGGGGGGGAATCCCATGCTGCAAAGATCTCTCTCTCTCCCCTCTTTCCGACACTCCAGGGTTGTCAAATGCATCTCCGCTATCAACCGTGTTGCCTAACTGTTCCTTCCTTTTGCAGCATCTAGGAGTTGCTGACTCCTGCTCCCTTTTGGTGAATTCCAAGGAGTGAAGGTATGCTGCTGCTGGCCAAGCACTCACCAGAACCCCTTTTGTTTTTGAGGACTGCACCATTGCCACATGGGGTTGTATAGTGATCTTCTGCAGAGTTCCACAGCAGCTCCCCCACCCCCCCAAAAAGAGAAAGGTTCCAAGCCACCTGTGCTGCCAAAAACTCCCTGCTGGTCCTCCCCGAGGGCCCCAATGCCCACACTAGGCTAACTGGTTTCCCCTTTAAGCAGCCTCAGAGTTGGACCAAGAGGGGGGGGTTCCTTCACCCACTGAGCCTCCTCTTTCCAGAGGCTGGACAGCCGGATTCACCGGCTGTCCAGCCTCCTCCAGACTGCTCTCATCACCGGCTTAGCTCCCCTAACTGGGCACCACAAAACCCTATCACCCAACAATAGGCAGTCAGCTTGCCTAAGCCACACCTGCCTACTCCCCTCAGTGGCTCCAGGGGCATGGCAGCCATATAACAATCCCCTATAGTCTTTCACAACAACCTTACTTTCCTTTATCTAGCCCAACAATCCATCAGTTAGTCAGGCCAGCAAGCAGCCACTCTTTCTACAACCCACACCTTCTCCATCCTTCAGGGGCTCCTTATATCCCACTATGGGGTCCTAAGTGGCTGCAGCTGTGCAGCCCAGCCACTGTTTCTGCCTGGTTTTTTAACCCTGTTATCCCTGGCTAATGTGGACAAGGGGCCATGGCTGACACCATTCCCTAACTCCTCGGGGCATCTTCCGCCTTTTCCAATACACCACCATGTATTTATTTTCCCCCTACGGCAGTAGTTCTCAAACATTTTAGACCAGGACCCACTTTTTAGAATGGCACTTGTGTTGGGACCCACCAGAAGTGATGTCATTAACCTGGAAGTGATGTCATAGCCAGAAGTGCTATTATCATCAAGCAGAAAGTGCTATCAGTGTGACATAATCAAATGACACTCCTGGAATGCAAATCGGCATTCTTGGACTGAAGCAAATGCACAACCACGAAACATATTTGACTGAAAGCAAGATTAGGACACAATATTATGTGAAAGCACTATACTAAAAACCAAATTTTTAAAACCCTTACTTAAAAATTCAAACTGTTAACATGTACAAAAGGAATAGAGCAAAAGTAAGATCTGCATTTTCCAAGCTGGCTGCTCCCAGCTTTCCACGACCCACCTGACATCAGATCGCGACCCACCAAGTTGTTCCCAACCCACAGTTTGAATGACACTGCCCTACGGGGCAGAACTGTATGTACACTCTTCTTTTGTCCCTGGCAGTGGAACAGATGTTTCTGGCCAGCCATGCACAAGATGAGTGCAGTGCTGGTGAGGGCAAGTCCCTTGACTGGGCTCAAACCCATCTTGCCTGCTTCCTCGCCTGTGCAGCAAGCTACAAGAACTCTCCTTTGCCTTAATTCTGCTGAGGCTCTGCTTGTGACCTGTCCTTGCAACAAGGTCTGTTATCCCCCAAGGCAGTGGTTCTCAAACTCTCGTGTAGATTCTGAGTGTTTGTGGGGGGCGACTGCAATGATGCAATAATGCAACTTATCCATGATGCAATGTGCAGCACAGTCCCCAGGATTGCACTGGCAGTGGGGCAAAAGGTTTCCTACCTTACCTTGGGTCATGCAGGCCATGCAGAGCTCTCTGCAGTGCTCCCCGCACCTCAGAACACTGGGGAAAAAGGTAATTATGACCAACTTTTGGGTTGCTATCGTGAAACTGGAAGTGGGTTGTGATAGCCTTTTTCCAGTGTTTTGAGGAGTGGGGAGCACTTCAGAGAGATCAGCAGGCTCCCCACACCTCTCAGAGAACCAGCATAATCCAAGGTAAGGTCGGAAAAGTGCCCTTTTTCCCGGCTGCCAGAGATCATGTTCCCAGGGATCATGTTGCATCATTGCAGTCACCCCACCATTTAAGGTGTTGTGGACAGCAGTTGTGTTGTGGTCAAAAGGTATTCCTTGGATACATGTGTTTGATCAGGGGACTTGAACCCTGGGTGCAAGGGTTATATAAGAACATAAGAAGAGCCATACTGGATCAAGCCAAAGGCCCATCTAGTTCAGCTTCCTATACCTCACAGTGGCCCACCAGATACCTCAGGGAGCACACAAGACAACAAGATGCCTGCACCCTTTTGCCACTCCCTTGCACCAGGCATTCTGAAGTAGCCTACTACAAAACATAAGGAGGATGTACAACCCATGTAGCCACAATGGACTTTTCCTCCAGAAATCTGTCCAGTCCCCTTTTAAAAGCACCTAGGTCAGATGCCACCACCATCACCACCTCCTGTGAAACAGAGTTCTACAGATTAATTACCCACTGGGTAAAAAAAGTATTTCCTTTCATTTGTTCTAACTCTCCCAACACTCAATTTCAGTGCATGTCCCCTGGTTCTGGTATTGTGAGAGAGGAAAAGAACATCCCTCCATCCACTTTATCCATCCCATGCATAATTTTGTATGTCTCAATCAAGTCCCCCCTCAGGTGCCTTTTTTCTAGACTGAAGAGCCCCAAATGCTGTAGGCTTTCCTCATATGGGAGGTGCCCCAGCCCAAAATATTTTGGTTTCCTCATTTTAACAGATGAACCTTCCCATGTACTATCATGACGGCCGACATGACTATATTTTCAGGACTCCTATTCTGTCAGGTGCCTCTTACAAAGCAGGCTCTTGCATATTGTAATAGGTTATCAATCAGGGACGATACACAAACATCACAGCAATGCCATGATGATGATGATGATGTCAGGAAGCTGCTCCATGGGTGATGACAGCCTGTGTTGGGGATTCCAGGGATGCTGTCAGCATTGCTGAGAAGGGCCATGCCAGCGTTACTGGGAAGGCTGACCTAGTGTGGTATTGCTTGGATGGGCTTAGACAGTGATGGCGAACCTTTCGGGCTTGGTGTGTCAAAACTTTGGAAAATACTTAGCTTGACTCTATTGGCATGTCAACACCCCCTCCCAACAAAAAAGAAACTATCCTTTATATTCATTTATTTGAACAAAAAATACAGTTCAATCATTTGTCGCACTGTGTGTTATATAAAGACACATCAATTAATTACAAAAATGAAAAATGAGTAGAAAAAACTCAATTTTTGTCAGGTGTTGGTGAACGCTGGTGTGTCACCTCAAAAGTTGTGGTGTGTCACCTTTGACATGCATGTCATAGGTTCGCCATCACTGGCTTAGGATATGGAAGACATCTCTTTGGCATCAGTGCAATGCTGGCATGGTGTCCAAATAGGATTGACAAGTCGCCAGGTCTGGGTGGCATTCTCAAAGAATGGCAACCTCCCACCATTGGCAGTTCATTGGCCCATTCAGGTAGTGGGTATCAGAAAGAACCTGTTCCATAGTACCCAGCACCAATTCATTATTTTCAACACCTTTTGGTGTAATGTTTTTCCAGGGTCTTTGCAATTCCACCATTAAATAGTTGACAGTTTTGACAAATGAGTGCATCACTACCTAGATGAATGGAAGTGTGAAGCCGTAGCGATGTTTGATGCTATTCAGTGAGACGAAACACACTTTCTTATCTGAATGAAGCTCATGCTTTACTTTCTCCTACTGTATCTTGGGCACCATAATTTAGAAGGACAAAGGGGGCAGACTTCCTCCCCCATTTCAGATGGGATTATTGCTCAGTAGTATCCATGTTACACAAAAATGGAAGAAATATATGGAAGAAAAATGGAAGACATGGCTTATATATCCAGAATGCATGGCCAAAGACACAAATCCCATTTTTCCTTTAAAAAACAACAGATGAGTTTTACCTGCTTTGATAATATTGCTATAGTTTTTGGAAGTAATTTGAAATCTGTCCCAAACGCTTTTATAATACAGCATTCTTTGCAATTTAATGTGAACATGTCCAATTAACCAAGGTTGAAAACATTGAAAATCTTCCCCTTTCCACCATGCTACCCCCTCCCACCTTTAAGAACATGAGAATAGCCCTGCTGGATCAGGATCCAGCCCAGCATCCTGCTTTTCACAAGAGCCATTCGGATGCTTCTTGGGCAGCCCACAATCAGGACATGAAGGCATGTACCCCCTCCTTGCTCTCCTCCAGCTGGTATTCAGAGACATACTGCTTCTGAGCTTGGGGTGACCTAACGCCACCATGATGACTGGCAGCCGTTGAGATGATACCTGTGCCATTAGCAGTGTTGACATTCTTTGCAATAAAGGAACACCATACATTACTGGAGTTAAGAAAGGATAGGAGGGTGTCCATGGTTTGAGAAAATGGATCTATGAAGAATGCTTGAGCATTTGATGGCAGTCGTGTTGCACCTTTCTTTTCCTTCCACTGATGCTGGTGCAGGAGAACTATCCAGTGAACTGTGTCCTGTGCTGAACTGGATAGGGATGGAATGGGAGGAAGTGATGCAATTTGGAATCTCTTCTTCAGGCAGCAAAACACCTTAATCATGTGGCCCTGACTTGTACGTTTTTGGGGAACCATGGCTCTGGTTCCCTCACTCTCACGGATTTTGGGTCAGAGTTTGGACCCCATTATGTGCTCAACTCTAATTCAAGTGAGAGGAAACTTGGTATTCACACATTTGGGAGAACCAATTGCACAGTATTTGCATGACTCATTAGGGAACATTAAAAGCAAGTGGCAATGGTTAATGAGCAAGTAAGTGTTGCACACTGAGAAATTACTCTGAAAGGTTAAGTATGGATCCCGCATGTGCAGGCCTCTGAAAATAAAACAGAAGCATGTGGAAGGCATCAAGCTCACAATTTTTAACATGAGCAGCACTAATAGACCTTTTCTATTACTAGGCACAACCCCTGTAATTCTACAAATTAGGCAAAGCCCTTGGGAATGGTGTGCCTGCAGCTGCTAAGCAGATGTGGGGATGAAAAATGAGGCAGATTCATCCAAATAAAACTGGATGGTTTTGCAGTTAATAAAATTACCACTAATCTGGTGCTGAATGACTAGAGTCCTATATATAAAGGCTGCATGTTTCCTTCTTAAAGGAAAATGCATACAGGGGTTGAAAGGTAAGGTAGCAGCTCATGGGAAGCCAATGTCAATTTAGCAGATTTCTATTTTCTAATTAAAGACACAGCACTTAACGTCTCTCAACTGAGAAAAGGAAGGAAATTACTTACAGCAAGAGTACGATATGGAGAGAGAGAGAGAGAGAGAGAGAGAGAGAGAGAGAGAGAGAGAGAGATGTTAGCACTTTTCCACTGTCAAATGTCCAGAAAAGGGTCCAACCAAATAAATTGGCACTGTATATAGGAAAATGTAATGGAAAATCACATTATTATTATTAGGCTACAATGAACCCTTGATGCCAGCCATGTAGTCTATAATATAATAGGGTTTACACTGTGTCCCAACCTTTCCATGATACATAGTCAAGACATGCAACAGATAGGCATTTGCCTCCAGACATCAACCTGCCTCCACTGCAAAGAGAATGGCAGTGTGGCAGACAAGTGAATGGCGGGCTAGAGAGTCCTAACATTCTAGTCGACTACTTGGCTTCCTTCAATATTTCCTCTCTGGTTCTGTTTTTTTTTTTTCTCAAATGAAGGGAGAAAGAGTAGCAGCAGAGATACTGGCTAGTGCACCATTGGGTAGAGGGGTAGCATCTGGAATGCTACCTATGGCACCAGGAAGTCTTGGCTCAGAAGTTGAACAGATTGCATCAATTCCGCACCACTTCCAAAATCCCAGGAGCCCAGTGATAGGAGCGGGCCAAAACTGTGGGCAGCCATATCTGATTCAAGACAGCTCAGGGTCCTTGAAGTGAGGGACTAGGGAATGAAGGCTGGAAGTTGAAAAACCACACAAGGACCACCAATATAAAGCAGGAAAGCATCTTCAATTCCCAATTTATTTCAAATACCACAATGCAGAGGCGGAGGAAGGGTGTAGCCCGGGGTGGCGTGATCCATGGGCGCCGGCAGCGGTGGGGCGGCGGGGCGCCATTGCGCGGAGTCCGCGGACTAACCCATGCGCTGTCTGGCCCGCCTGCCCTCCCTGGCGTCCGTTCCACTCCAAAATGGAGCTATTCCAGGCACAGAGAGGCGTGGCTGGGTGACGCATGGGGGCGGGGTGACATGCTGGGGGCGCGGTTTCGGCGCCCTACCGTGGGCGCACTCGGGGCTCTGTTCATCCCTGCCACAACACAATCCTAGACATGTTTACTCAGAAGGGAATCCCACTGTGTTCTTCCAAGTAAGTGTGCACACGATTGCAACTGTCCTCGGTGGCTAGTTTTGTTATAGTTTTGTCACTGTCTTAACTTTGTAAGAACTTGAGTAATATATTTAAAGTAGAAGACAATACTCTTATCAAATGGGGGAGCAGTGGATCCATCTGTCTTAAGTATTTGTAATTTTTCCCTTGAGAGAGACTGGGCTTTCAAACATGTTGGGCATTGAAAATACTATTTTTTATTGCACTGCTAGTACCATTGCTAGTTTTTTGAAAATAGTTTTTTTTTCACAGCTGTTGGATCTTTTTCATTGCTTCCAGCTGGGAGCTGGAGTCTGAAATGCCACACACAGAAGATGGTTGTCTGTTGATCGAAAAGGGGGAGAAGGCCAAACACTTGGTATTTATACTAGGAATACATACTGTTGTGTGTCAGTCAGAGGGGATAATAAGCCTGAGCAGATGATATAAAAACCCATATAGAAATGCGCGGGGGAGCAACAAGAGTACACCAGCCATATCCCTGCACCATCATGCCTCAGAAGCCTTTCCCCTGGTGAATGCTGTACCCACCTCTCACCATGTTGGGTGATTCTGAAATTTCGGGACATCACAGGCCCTAGTAGCCTAGGACAGTGTTTCTTAAACTGTGGGTCAAGACCAATTGTTGGGTCGCGACCTGATGTCAGGTGGGTCTCAGAAACCTGGGAGCAGCCATTGTTGTGTATTTGTGTAAATAGTAGCAGAGTTGGGGGCTTGGAGACC
>JAJKFI010013574.1:0-19284 GCA_029204185.1 Lerista edwardsae
GTGTGTGTGTGTGTGTGTGTGTGTGTGTGTGTGTGTGTGTGTGTGTGAGTGAGTGAGTGAGTGAGTGAGTGAGAGAGAGAGAGAGAGAGAGAGAGAGAGAAACTGGCATATACTCATAGCTGCAAAAATTTACAAACATCTATTTGAACAAAACTGCAATGAATTTTTAGAATGCCTATTATGCTACTTCTACCACTACCACCAATCAACCACTCAAGGTGCCTCATTTTTATGAGGAAAAAATGAAAGGTATCAATATTTTAAATAAAAAAGCACCATGAATGCTGCAAGAAAATAAAAGTGGTGTGTAATCAATTCACTATACCTAGATAGCACCTAGACCTCAATCAGCCTCTTTCATATACAATATTAAAATTCTTGAACTGGCTGAAAACTCCTACTTACTTTGTAACCAGCTCAATTTACAAATTTGGGAAACTAAAGAGATAAAACAGACCTTCTCGTCCTTCTTCTTCTGAACTTCTTCAATTTTCTTTTTCTTCAGCCATTCTTGATACATCTCTTTGGCTTTTTTCTTTGACTGCATTTTCTCAAGTTCTTTGGCTGCTGCTTCAGCCATCTCTTGGCTGAGTTTACGTTCTCGTTCTTTTTTCCCCTACAGAAAACCGAGTGGATTAACAGTCACGCTGAAAGTTTCTTACAGAAGCTTGAATATTTATTATCACAATGATTAAAACACCAAGCAAAATCAACAGTATTTTTCAAATGCATCACCTCAAGAAGCTACGTCCAGAGTAACATCAGAAATAGAAGACAAAATCATAATCACTGACTAGATTTCAAATGTTTCAAAAGTAAATGTTAAGGTATTTCAACTAATTATGGGGTGGGGAAGAAGAGAGACAGTATTTTAAAAGTTTGTGATGTCTTAACAGGAGAGGATCGTATAGATGTCTCATTCCCACCGCACACATTTGATGGGGCTGGGTGGCCTTTATAGATACAATATGGATTATTTAGGAGTGTGTGTTTCCTTTTTTCAAACAATGCACACTTTCAAAGAAGATGTTTCTACAGAGATGGGGAAAGGCCTCAACAAATACTTATTCAGATCTCCAAGTGGCTTCCAAGTGTCACAGAGAAAGAAGGCCAATGAGCCTTTCATCACACAAGCCGTTCTGAAGCTTGCAAAGGCTGTGTGTGGCTTCTGCGGGCCTCAGAAAGACTCCCAGACATGACCGGAAAACACCTCTAGTTGTGTCTGGGAGCTCAACATCTGTGGGTTCAGAACCCACAGTGAATTAAATCCGTGGGTTCCAAATCCATGGATAAGGAGATAGACATATACATGCTGTGTCTAATTTTGAAAAAAATGATTAGTGCTTTCAAAAATCTTTCCTTTGATGTCTTCATAAGATATATGATCTATTCTTTAACCAATTATGAGTTTTGCATACACTTTGATACCACTATTGGCGTTAATATAGTCCTGTATGGATAAATAACCCCAAAATACTAGTTACTCTTAGGATGAACAAGTCTGGTTATCGTTGCCCCACCCAAGCACATTTTTTGAGATAATGCAAACAAATATAGTTTGAGGGTATACCAACTCTCAACAAAATAAATGGGATGGGGGAAATAAGGCAATACCTAAGTGAAGCAACTATTACTCTGTATAGTCCTTGTTGCAAATAGTGGGTATCCTGGGTCTGAGGAAAAGTTCAGAGAAGTTTATCTTATCTTTCTGCTCAACTAATATGATGAACAAGAATATGGAGGCAAAATCAATGCAGGAAGACTCTGAATCCAGTCCAATGGCCACCAGGGCAAGTAAGTGTTACACTGGGCAGGTGGGAAGGCAGAACAGAGATAGAGGGGATTTTTCAGAGAAGGGCAGGGCAGGGAGGAAGGCAGGGTCGGTGGAGGTTGCCTCTGCCACATCTGAACCCTTACATGGGGATACTCGGACATCTGCCTGCGATTTTGTTATAAAAATTCATTTTAAAACTGTGTTACATTTTTTTAAAGAAAAGAAAATGCATTTCTATTTAAGAAAATAAATTTCTATTTCAATAGATACCGCTATTCACAGAAATGCAAAATGAAAGAAACACCAACAGAAATCACTGGTCATTCAACATACTTCCTTAAAAAATGACCACTACCCTTTTCTTAAGAAATGTGACTTGTACAAGTTGTTTTATCATCCTTTAAAATACACAGCAGTTTCTCCAATTGTTTTGGCAATATATTAAGCCCCAATTACCACACTGCATTTTTTGTTTATTGGAATGCTTGAAACTTCACTTACGGAATTATAGAATAATGCAGAAAAACTGTATCATTGTATCAAATTGTGTTTTCTCAGTCCCTCTTGCAACGCCCAACTGTCCTTGAATAGCCAGATAAACTCTTACGGTGGAACATACAGATACTGTTGTAGGTTTGGCAAAGTATTTTCCAGCTAACTTTACAACCAGACAAGCGCACTTAAAATAATTGGCTATATAATAATGTTACAAAATCTAAATAGAGAAAGAACATATTCTTCACCCTTTTCACCTCTTCATTTTTTTTCTGAACCCATTCCTTGTGTTTCTCCAGTGCAGCTAATCTTCTATTTTCACGTTCCTGTATTTGCTTTCGTTTCTCCATTTGTAAATTCATCTCCTATTAGAGGGCAGAAAAATTGTTATTACATTATTTTTCCCTATTGGGGGGGGGGGAATACATTATTTTTGTTCCTGAATGATCTGCATGAAGTTCAGCTTGAAGTAGTTACTGTTCAAGCTGATCAATACAGCAAATTGAATTCAAATACTTGGCTCACTGTAAGTAGTTCAAATTGAATGCAAGTTTTATTTTTTAATGAAAACATGAGTAAGTATTTTAAGATTCCTGGATAACTTCTAAGGCTGCTCTTTTTTTCTTAAATGTACTCTAATACCCTCAGGAAGACACCAACCATGTTCATAACAGTTTTCTCTGAATATACTGCTAGAGTTTGTGTGTGGGAGATAAGAATCCAAAAGGGGTGGCATATGTTGGAGGAAAGAAACAGGGCAGGGAGGTTTGAAATGGAGACTATAGATTCCAGCAGGTACCTCTGCTGCTGGATCCACCCATTCCCACCTTCTCTGTGCTCCCAAGTTCCTCCCCTGTCCAGTTATGCTCTCAATCCTCCCACTCTGTCCTGAGTGGCACAGAGCACATGTGCTGCTGATATGGAGGAGGGTCTATCAGAAATCCCAGTTCACATATAGTAGTGACCCAAGGAGTCCTTTGCATCCTAGCTGTAATATTTACAAAAGCTGGTAGATGCTTAAAAAAACTAACCAAGCAACACCCTCTTGCCACTGCTGCTATTCAGCATTACTACTTTTAAAACATATTATAGTTAGACCAAGAAATAGTGACATCCAGAGTCTGCAATATGTTTTAGAAGTGAAGTTTTCTATGCTCAGATTTTAACTTTTGTTCCCTTTTGCAACACTGTCATATACAAACAGTGAGATAATCTAGTTAGAACAAAACGAAGCACAGAAGAAGTTTGCAATATGTTGATAAAACAGTATTTCAATAAATAAAACCATCTCTTTCAGGCTGGTACAATCTAGGCACTCCAGTGGTAAACTTGAACTGCTTTTGATCATTATCTTTTTGCTGTTCTTTGTGCTTTATGTACATTTAATTATATGGTTATTTTATTGTCATTTTATGAATGTTTTGCAAGCTGCCTTTGGCGCACCAACAATGTGGGATACAAATATTTTAATAAAATAACAAATATATCCAAAGGATGAGCTCACCACACCCACAAGATAGTTAAATGTTGCTGTGTAGGAGCATGAGCTATTCCAACTGTAAGAGACTATTGATACCAACTTACTGTAAATTTACAAAGCTGTTGTAAAAAGACTACTGAGATAAAATTATAAAATTGCTATAAATTATGATATAATGATGTATAATAATGCTTAACGCTACGTTGTGTTTCTGTAAAACACATAATTTTGCTCATGGTAGAATAGTCCCTACAATACTCAAAATTCTTAAAATACTCAAAAATTCTACAATACTCAAAATTCTGGAAAAAATATCTATTGATTGTGCATTTACAGGTCAGGTGCAAATAGGAATTAACACTCTTCCTGCTACAGCTCCCTGCACTACATCTCGCACCTGTTTGGAGTGATCTACAACTATCAGGGTCACCTTTTCATGAGGGGGGCAGCAGCAGAAAGGGTGATATGCGAGAGTCCTGTACTGCAAGTAGACTTCTACCAAGAGCAATCAGGGTCCAAGTCTACATCTCGAAGAATACTCAACATTTTCTGAATTCTTTGCCGTTTCCAAGCTTTGGGTTTTAAAAGCATTTTGAACTTTTTTTTTATTGCCACCTAGTCTAAGGAGAATGAAGAAATTCGTGGTGTGAGTAATAAGAGCCAACATCCAGTAGCACATAGTGGGCAATGACCACATTACATAGTGAGCATTGAATCTGCGACCCTGAATATTGCATATTGCACTGAAACTACCATAGAAGTAGGTATGCATAAATGTCAGATAAAAAGGGGGAATGTAAAAATTATTACACAGTAGCGAAAGTCTCTTCTTTTTCCCTCCCAGAAATAGAGGGGGGGGGGAAAGGTGAGGATTCAGAGCCATAACTACAAATATCAAGGGATGAGAGGCCAAACAAAATGCAACATAGCCAGATTACTTATGGCCAATATGTTCCTATGCTTCACCACATACTTTGGCTTGCATATGCACAGCAAATATCTGTCATGTTTTATTGCTTAAATACAAGCATATGTAACCACCAAGAAAATACAAAAGGTACAAATTACTCAAATATATTTAGTCCTTTAAACTTGAATCATTACCAGAGTGCTGCTACATAAGTATAACGTATACACTGCACTTTCAATCAAGCATAATATTTTGCAGAAGTGACATACTAGGAGAATACATATACAACAAATGAATCACCACAGTGGAGGCAAATAAAAAAAAGAAAAGCATGTCTAAAGCCATTACAATATAAAGAACAAAGCAATCCGCTTTTCAAAATTAATAGGGAAAATGTGCATTTTGGTGCCTAACAGTCTGCTATCAAATGAAAAGGAAACAAGCATTCACCTCCATAGCTCGTGCTTGGAAGCGAGCACGTAGCTGTTTCTCTTTGCAAAGAAACCATTCTTCCCAAGGTGAGAGATTATCTGCCACAGGTGACTGATTTCTCTTGCTTGAATCGGAAATGCGTTCAGCGCTGCAAAAAGGGAAGGAATTATATGCTGCTGTAATTTATTGCATTTTTAAGCAAAATTATGCAAAACAAGTGGTATTATAAGTTCTTTATGACATCAGTATCGGTATGAATAAGCTCACAATGTATAATACACAATTGTTGTTCAGTCACTAAGTCGTGTATACTAATGCATTTAAAATTGAGCACTTCCCCTCCATGTCAAAATCAATAGAATTTATGCACAAAAACAATTGCTTTGTTTGGCAAACTACATAATTAAGCAAATTCAGATGCTTTGTGTCAGAATTTTACTGAACGGTGTCCCACATCCTGTGGATAACAAAATTCATAGACTATCATCTTTATTTCTACTTTTTCTGTTCTATGATAAAGAACAGAATATAAAGGGCAGAAGATTTAGTCGAGAGGGTTAATGCCTCCGTTTGCCTGAAGATAAGATCTGAAGATCTGTAGGTCGCCAGTTCGGGACAGCCGGAAGTCTCTGTGAGCGGCAGACCTCGTTAAGTGCGACTGATTAACAGCTGAGCTTCGGCTGCCTTGTGTGAGGGGGAGTTGTGCCGAAGTTCAGCCACTTCTCTGGTGGGAGCAGGGAAGACACTTATCAGCCAGCAAGAAGACAAACGGGTGGCCAGAAAGAAGGACTAAATCCAGAAAGATCCATCTGTATGTGTGTAGTTCTTGAAAGACAGAATATTTCTGTATAAATCGTAAAAACCTTCGGGTTTCTGAATAAAGTCTGCCCATGTAAACCGCCTTGAGTTATAGTCATTAATCTGGTGACCTAAGAAAGGTGGTATATAAATCCAAGTATTATTATTATTATTATCTGTTCAACTGTGTTCCTCAGATATTTCCTCATTTTTCAGTATCTTCAGAAAAAATTGCTTGCACACAAGCCTTCTATCACAGTAAATGTAAAGAGCCTGGAACTGCAGACAGCATGAAGATAGTGAAGGAGGACTATCCAAACATCTCCCCATCTGCAGTTTTAAAAGGCGGCTCCTCATGATGATGCTTCCTGTATCAAAGAGAAACTAACCCAAATGGTTCATGGTGAATTCCAATCTGCGCAAACAAAAAAAAGCATTTCATTCTTTTGAAAAAAGCAGACAATTCATCATCAACAAAGATCCTAAGAAGGGCCCCTAAAAGAAAGACTTATTTTCACCAGACACAGATGCTGAGTTCAATCCCTAAATGACAATAAGGACCAGAAACTTAAGCTAATTGTTGGGCAACTTTGGCCACTAATGTAGACACAATGCCACCTTAAAAACACTTTATTAATTGATGAATACTGATTTATCTTCAGAAAACGTTATTTGCAACAATTGAAGTGTTATAATTGTATTGAAATACATGTTATTACTTATTTGGACATCATAATTTACAAGGCTTATATTAGCCGTTTTGTTATTGTGTTATTTAGAACAGAGGTCATCAAACTGACGACCACTGAGCACCAAAAATCCCTTCCCCATTTTGCGCAGAGCTTAGTTCCAGGGAAATACTACTGTTCCTTAGCAGATTGGCTGGCAGGGACACTCTGGGCAGTCTATGCCCTGCTCCCTAGCCTTCTGGGTCACTTCCCTGAAACTCTAAGAACTGCTTACACAGGGGAAAGGTTAATCAAAACTCCAGATCTAGCCTGTGGGCCAGGGTTTGGAGACCCCTGATTTAGAAGGTGGCTGATGAATTGTTTTGTTGAATTTGCTCTTACTGAATTGCTTTTGTTATTTTGACTGAAATTTTTCTTATATGTTTTTGTTCTACCTGTCATCATTGTGAGCCACTCTTGAGCACAAATTTGTTTCTGAAAGAGTGGCATATAAATATTAAATAAAAATGTCCTCTCCATATCTTCTGCAAATCTAAATCTACTCCGTTCATACTTCTATAATAGAACGTGCCCTACAAAACAGGTTTGTAAATAATAATGAATGGGTTTTTTAACCCCACCCCCTTTGTTGTTGCCCCACTTTCTTTCCTAACCATTGCTGTCTGCAACATGCTATGAGTATCCTCATGTTGTAATGGCAGCCACATACACATTCTAAAGTTTTAAAGCAAACAGAATGTGTAATATCCTGCTAACTGGTCAAGAGGCACTTTTTCCAAGTGGTGTTCTATTTAGCAGCGGTAAAAGAGAAACTGTCGCTCTTGACCCCAGTAGTGTCTTCTCTAGTGGATGTTGTTGGTAGTGGCTTGCATTTTTTCTTTTAGACTGTGAGCTCTTTCAGGACAGGAAGACATTTAACTTCATGAACTTTGTGTTGAAACGCGGTATACAAATACAAGTAGATAATCCCTTATCTGGACATCCAAAATCCAGACTATTCCAAAATCCAGTATTTTGTCAAAGATTTTAAAAAAAACTTTCTGAAATGTGAACACAAAGTCTTGTGCTCATTCCCACAAACAGGCTGTACAGTGAGGGGGAAAAAAACTATTTGATCCCCTGCTGATCTTGTATGTTTGCCCATTGACAAAGAAATGATCAGTCTATAATTGTAATAATAGGTTTATTGTAACAGTGAGAGACAGGATAACAACAAAACAATTCAGAAAAATGTGTTTCAAAAAAGTTATGAATTGATGTGCATTTCAATGAGTGAAATAAGTATTTACACCTTCACAAAACAGGACTTAGTACTTGGTGGCAAAACCCTTGTTGGCAATCAGAGATCAGATGTTTCTTGTAGTTGGCCACCAGGTTTACACACATCTCAGGAGGGATTTTGGCCCACTCCTCTTTGCAGATTCTCTTCAAGTCATTAAGGTTTCGAGGCTGACGTTTGGCAGCTCGAACCTTCAGCTCCCTCCACAGACTTTCTATGGGATTAAGGTCTGGAGATTGGCTAGGCCACTCCAGGACCTTAATGTGCTGCTTCAGCCACTCCTTTGTTGCCTTGGCTGTGTGTTTTGGGTCATTTTCATGCTGGAATACCCATCCATGACCCATTTTCAATGTCCTGGCTAAGGGAAAGGGATTCTCACCAAGATCTGATGGTACATGGTCCCATCCATCGTCCCTTTCATGCAGTGAAGTTGTCCTGTCCCCCTAGTAGAAATGGGGATGGTGTTCTTGGGGTCATAGGCTGCATTCCTCCTCCTCCAAACCCGGTGAGTTGAGTTGATGCCAAAGAACTCGATTTTGGTGTCATCTGACCACACCACTTTCACCCAGTTCTCCTCTGAATCATTTAGATATTCATTGGCAAACTTCAGACGGGCCTGTACATGTGCATTCTTGAGCAAGGACCTTGCGGGCGCTGCAGGATTTCAGTCCTTCACAGCGTAGTGTGTTACCAATTGTTTTCTTGGTAACTATGGTCCCAGCTGCCTTGAGATCATTGACAAGATCCTCCTGTGCAGTTCTGGGTTTCTTCCTCACCATTCTCATGATCATTGAAACTCCACGAGGTGAGCTCTTGCATGGAGCCCCAGACCGAGGGAGATTGATAGTTATTTTGTGTTTCTTCCATTTGCGAATAATCGCACCAAATGTTGCCATCTTCTCACTATGCTGCTTGGCGGTAGTCTTGTAGTCCATTCCAGCCTTGGCAGGTCTAGTCTTGTCCCTGAATCCTTGGACAGCTCTTTGGTTTTGGCCATGATGGAGAGTTTGGTATCTGATTGATTGCTTCTGTGGACAGTTGCCTTTTATACAGGTATTGTAACAAGCTGAGATTAGAAGCACCCTCTTAAAGGGAGTGCCCCTAATCTCAGCTCATTACCTGTATACAGTAAAAGATAGCTGGGAGCCAGAAGTCTTGCTGATTGATAGGGGATCGAATACTTATTTCACTCATTGAAATGCACATCGATTTATAACGTTTTTGAAATGCGTTTTTCTGGATTGTTTTGTTGTTATTCTGTCTCTCACTGTTACAATAAACCTACCATTACAATTATGGACTGATCATTTCTTTGTCAGTGGGCAAACATACGAAATCAGTGGGGGATCAAATAGTTTCCCCCCTCATTGTAAGTTCTATTCTGTAATGCGTGCCATTGTTGAAAAATGTCAGAGGCCAGCAGGTACCCAAATGGGGCAAAGTGAAAAGAGAAATAAGAAGCATTTTTCACAATTATTCCAAAATCCAAGCAAATTCAAAATCCAGACACCTTCAAGAAGGAGGCGGGGCTAAGGGTCGCTGCGAGCAGACAGAGTTCTTTGGAGCTCTGCTGACTGTCGTCCATACCTACCCCCCCCCCGGCTTGTGGGGAGGGGTCTTTGTTTGCCCAAGGAGAGGGCAAGAAGGTAGGAAGCTGTGGTCCTGTTTGCTCCCGGGATGGCGGTCCGGGGAGCAAGCACAGACGGCTTCTAGCAGGCAGGAGACAGCATCCGCGCGGCAGAAAATGGTGACGTGGAACATCAGATGACCACCCCCCTTCCCCCACTGTCGGAACTCAGCAAGAAAGTGAAATTTTAAAAATCTATACACTTGAGAAAGAAAATTGCCCACATCTAAATAAGAAGAAAACGTGAGTGTTGGATGCTTAATGACTTTGGGATTGGTAGATATAGAAGGGGGAAAGTGAGCAATAGCGGTTGAAAGCGGCGGCAGGATTCCTGCAGGTGGCTCAAAGCATTCTTCGAGTTTACAAATATACCCACAGGATCTCATGTAAGTGATGTGGGGTTAAAAATATACTCACGTTATTTGTTTATGACATGAAGGAAGGAAGGAAGGAAGGAAGGAAGGAAGGAAGGAAGGAAGGAAGGGCTTTTAAAGGTTATGCTGGAACGGGACTATAGGGGGTTATAAAGTAGAACTACAATTTATAAGTGAAGGATTATAAAAGAAGTACTCTGACAGGATCGGACTAAACTGAGAACAAGTTGAAAAGATTACAATAACCAAGAAGGCAAGTTGAAAGTGACTGAAACACATCGCGGAAGGAGAAAGAACAAGAGGAGGAATTGTTAACGGGAAGAAGTTAGAGGCTTTTTAAATTGATTTTTGTCACTCGGGAGTGGTTTTCTGCAAGAGGGGCGTTTGTGGAATATAATTTGATTGACTGGAGGCAACAGAAGAAGCAGAGAAAGACTCTATAGACCAGGAGAATAGACAATAGAATTACTTCCATTTTTCATATTGGTATAGATGCAGATGATACTGGACTGAATGTCTTAAAAAGATACAACAATCTAATTGTGAAATATTTGACTCTAATCATTGATTGCAGAAAAACTGTTCTATGAGCTACAAATTTTGAGGGAGTGGGGTGGTAAAATACTGGTGATTGTAGATAAATCTGCAGTGGTAATTATTGTATATTGACATATTTGAAGTTTTGATTCTGATTGCAGGTAATTGAAGAAAGGGAGACTGTGGAAAAAGGAGTAATTGATCAAGCAAATTTTGAAAGGGAAATGCTAAATGTTAAGAAATAAGACTAATATTAGTATATTAGCATAACACAACCTAAAAAGATCTGATGAAGAGAACTAAATCTGCTTCACCAACGATGGGTTACAACTATCCACACTACTCTGGCGCAAGAAAAGCTTTTGGAAAAGAGAAGAGGTAGTCAGCCTGGAGTGATAGAATTTTTAAAAGGGATGAGTGAGGAGTTGAAACAGATTAAAGGAGATATCAAGACATCAGAGATAAATATGAAAGCAAATTGATCAATTAGCAGAGGACACGATAGAGATGAACCAAGCATTAAAGACGACATAGAAAAAGGCCAATAAAAATGAAAAAGAGATTAAGAAGATGAAAGAGGATAAGAAGAAATATGAGCAGAAGGCAGATAAGATGCAAGGTAAGAAAGATGGAACAACAAAACTATGATTTAGAGACCAATGTTATGAAATTGGAGAGGGAGAAATCTTTTCTTATGATCAGGATACAGAATTTTCTGGAACAAAAAGGAGAATACACTAAAGAGATAATACAGGAGTGGCTGATACAGCAAACTGAAATTGACCAAGAAATTATAGTTGGAGGAATTGAAGCTGTTTTTTGACAAAATTCAAGTTATGCAAGGATTCACAATCTTACTAGGGAAATTATGGAAATTATTCACACAGAAAAGAATCAGAGATATGGTCCTGCAAATCTTGGATGAAAAACCTAGAACAGTGGATCAGAATCCGATCAGAATTTTGAAAGACCTTCCTTGGTCAGTGAGACTAGTAATTTTACCAATTACATTTAGCAAAGAAGTTAAACATATTACTGTAAATATTAATACGGCAGCTAGGCTTGTATATGCACAGATGTGGAAAAATGTAGATACACCCAGAAGAGATGTTAATACAGAAAATTTATGCAATGGATGAGAAATGGCGATGTAGATAGAATAACACTTGGAAAACATTTTATATATGGTTAGAGGGACAGTGAGATAAGTTGTAATATGAAAATAAAGTAGAATGGGTTGTTTATTTTTTAGAAATAGATTTGATATGTTAAATGAATGTGATATTGGGTAATGAAAAGACAGAATAATCAGATGTGTAATTTATAAATGTAAAGTTGCTGAGAACTGACGGATACCTAATGTTTTTCCTTTGTATCCCTAACCCTATGTATCCCTTTTCCCTAACCCATAACTGAAGTATTAAATAAAAACTTATTGCAAAAAACACAAAATCCAGATACCTTCCTATCTCAAGTAGCCCGGATAAGGGATACTCAACCTGTACTGTCTGATTGATTGGTAGTATCTCTTCCCTTTTCTTTCTTATCTAATTTATCAGTATACAATACTGATACACGCTGCATCTAACCACAAGCATTGGTTTTACTGGTACTCTGGTTTGCATATAATGCAAACTGATAAAAATGTTTTGTAGATGAGAAACCATTAGCTAGGCTATCCCACAACCTCTCGTGTTTCAATAGCCTGAAATAGCCTGAAATAGGAGACAGGGACAAACAGCGAGGTGGCCAAGTTTCCAGATGACACAAAACTTTTCCAGGTGGTGAAGACCAGAAGGGATTGTGAAGAGCTCCAGAAGGATCTCTCCATATTGGGGGAAAGGGCGGCAAAATGGCAGATGCGTTTCAACGTAGACAAGTGTAAAGTGATGGACACTGGGGCAAAAAACCAAAACTTCACCTATAGGCTTATGGGTTCTGAGCTGTCTGTGACAGCTCAAGAGAGAGATCTTGGGGTGCTGGTGGACAATTCAATGATGGTATCGACCCAGTGTGCGGCAGCAATTAAAAAGGCCAATTCCATGCTTGGGGCAATTAAAACAGGGGTTGAGAATAAAACAGCCAATATTATCATGCCATTATACAAATCGATGGTAAAGCTGCACCTGGAACATTGAGTGCAGTTCTGGTCACCGCACCTCAAAAAGGACACAGTGGAGCTGGAAAAGGTGCAGAAGAGAGCGACAGAAATGATTATGGGGATGGGGCACCTCCCTTATGAAGAAAGACTGCAGCGTTTGGGGCTCTTCAGCCTAGAAAAAAGGCGCCTGAGGGGGGACATGATTGAGACATACAAAATTATGCATGGAAGGGTTAGAGTCGATAGAGGGATGTTCTTTTCCCTCTCTCAAAACACCAGAACCAGGCATCCGCTAAAACTGAGGGTTGGGAGAGTTAAAACAGATAAAAGGAAGTACTTTTTTACCCAGCGGGTGGTTAGTCTGTGGAACTCTTTGCCACAGGAAGTGGTGATGGCATCTGGGGGTTTGGACGGATTTCTGGAAGAAAAGTCAATCGTGGGCTATAGGCCCATCATGGATTGTGCAACCTCCTTACATTAGTAGTAGGCTACTTCAGAGTACCGGGTGCAACAAGATGCAAGCATCTTGTGTCTCGTGCCTCCCTGGGGCACCTGTTGGGCTGCTGAGAGATACAGGAAGCTGGACTAGATGGGCCTTTGGCCTGACCCAGCAGGGCTCTTCTTATGTTATAATAGTATAGTACCAAGACAGTGGGGAAAAGTGCCCAAGGATGGGAAAGGAACAGAAGATGCAATTTTCTACCTGAGTCTGTGCCAGCCATTTGGCCAGAAAAGACCGGAGAAGCTCCATGTTGGGCTGCCCAGCCCAACACAGGGCATAGGATCCAGCAATGGAGGCCACTGCTGGTCCCATGAAGGGGAAATGGCTTTCTCCATAATACCCTCACTATGTACAGTACTTTCTCAATGAACAATCTAGATCAGTGGTTCTCAAACTTCATAGCACCACTTTTAGAATTACAATCTGTCCGGGACCCACTGGAAGTGCTGTCATGGCCGGAAGTGCTGTGACACCAGAGCCTGCTGCTTTCCCAAGAATGCAATAAAGTAGGTTATTTCTCAGCCATTTTCCAATAGCAAAATGAATAAGGGAAAAAAAGCTAATTTACATCCTTGACAAAAGCAAAATAACCTCACACACACCTTTTCCAGCGTCCCATTTTCTCATATTTTCAGTCATGGTTGTGCTAGGTGCTATGCAACCCACCTAAAACTGACTTGTAACCAAGTCTGAGAAACATTGTTCGAGATGCTAGCCATATCATCAAAAGCATGATAATCTCCATAAGACATCTCCAATGCATCGTGTTCTTGTTCTTCTATCAAATCCAATAAATATAATGGTATCAAAGGCTGCAATAAAATTATGTTCTTCAGAACTGTACGTAGATTAGACTTCGTATTAGAACAGAAAAAATGTTTAGAAATCAGAAAGTATTTAAAAAATGTTTGGTAGGCTGGTGCTTAATCTTTTTTTTTTTCCAGGCCTATGCAGCTCTGGTGTTTTAAAGATGTGATGCCAGTGCTAAAGAATTTAAAATATTTTTCAGTCTTTGAGTCTTTTCAGGCTCAGGAAATTATCATCGTTTAGCTACAACAGCTAAGATATAATTCAACAATATTAAGGTGAGCTTTTACTAGCTGATCATATTCCAAGTCCTTTTGCACAGGTCCACCTTTTCTTCTTAATCTGCAGCTTCTAGAAACTAACAATTTTTGAAACTTTTAAATACATAACCAGGCTACATGTGGTAAACAAACTTCCACCTAATATTTTCTTTTTCAAATGAAAAGTAGCTTCAGGAGACTGAAAGTGATAGCAGTGAAGAGATTTGGGTGGAGATAGAGAGGCTGCTTAATCCTTTGGGTTTCTCCTGAAAATTCCTATGTCCCACGCTTCCGCTTCCTCCTCCTCAGGCGTGAAAATAAGCTGGGGGACAGAACTTTTGGCAGAAAAATGCTGCAAGAGAAAGGGATGTGATTCCAACCCCCCCCCCTTATATTTTTCCTCTGAAACTTGTAGTCTCAGAGGCTACTTTGTGGATGAAAAAGATGTTTAAGAAAAGATTAACATATCATTATGTGAATGTGTAGTTTGGCCCTTAGAAGCCATAGCCAGCTTGAATGAATTAGCTATGCTTGTAGGCACTGCCAGAACAGACTAAGAAAAGAAGCCCAGGAATGTGCACTTTGGGATTTCAGCCTGTTCATTAAACTATATAACTGGTAATTAAGACCAGAATTTTTTTTTTAAAACCATGAACTAATTAAAATTAAGGTGCACTAATACATAGTTTTGAAATCTAGGAATACAATTATTTAATAACTAAATTCAGTTTTACATGAAAAAGCTATACATATACACACACTAGTCAGCATGCTTTGAGTTATGAATTACTAACTTGAGGCTTTGTGACATAGCAAGCTAGGCCCTGGTCTCATTATGTCGCATTGCATGGTAGCATTTCAACATCAAATTGTAACTGAAAGTTGCTGTGCTTTTTTTGAACAGTCAGTTAATTCAGATTTATGTGGCCCTTTCTTCAAAGAATCACACTACTTTATTCTTAGAAACCGTTTCTATTAATTTAAGTAAATAGACAACTAGCCAAATTATTGAATTTGAGTCCATTAACTGGAAATGTATTGATGTTATCCATTTAAGATAAAATGATCACTGAATCAATGTTTCAAGTGTGTTGAAATCAATCTACATGTGCATTACTGTTGAACTTGGAGTTATAAATATGTAGTCACAAATAAAGTAATGTTACCAGTGCTCAGATGAGAATGGCTATTGCCACATATGTGTTTCTTCTGTGATTTTGAAGGCACTAACAATGTCTGTGAGCACTAGCAATTTATGTATATTATAAGTTAAGGAGAAGGAGAAAGGGCAATCATTCACAATTACTATTTAAAGGGAAGCTATTGGTTGGATGTTAAGGTCATCATTTCTGTGGCATCAATTTTGGATGGTTAGTTGCTTTATGTACTTGTAATGCTAATCATTCTGCACCCAGGCTCAGCTTGCCTAACCCAGGCTCACGGTGGTTTAGATCCCAGGAATCAGGAATATAAATAAAAAATTATATGGCCAACTAATACAGTATACGGATAAAACAATCCTTATAGGGTTATTTTTGATATCCATTTGTGTGTGCAATTCTAGTCAGAGTGCTTTTTAAGACTATGACCTGCTTAATGTTTGCCTTGCTGTTCTCATAACAGCATCCTGAGCACAACTTGCCGAAAACCACACCGAGCTTAATGACTAAGGGCAGAGTTTCATTTTACATTTTGTACTTGGATGCAAATGCTCAAGTACCAAATATGCGCACGCCTCTTACCAAAGGAATGCACATTTTCCATTTAAAATAGTCAGGAGTGGAAACTCCAAGCCTTTCCCAGTTATTCAGCAAAGTTGGTACCCTTCACACTTTTAAGAAGCATGTGTACTTGGTCTGTAGGTTCCCATACCCAAGTACAAAACAGAAAGTGCAACTTCATTCATTCAAAAGACTTTTATACCACCTTTCATCTGCCTAGAAAGATGCCCAAAGCAGCTCACAATTCTCAAGTTAAAAATAAACAATACATAAAAACTACAAATAAAATCACAATAAATTATGTAATCAGCCCTCAGGAAGATATCTGTACAAGTTATTTTCAGAACAACATCAACTACCATGTATGGAAAGCATTTGAAGACAGGAATCAATATGCAACCTGTTTGTGCCACAAGTCAAGCCAAGTTATTAGGCAACGCCATGCTAGTTCATGCTATTGCGCATACGTTGCCCACTGAGTGCCATAGTATGGTTTTGCCTCTACTTGAATAGGAGGCACAGCAACAACAGACAGGAGCAATGACTTGAGTCTCAGGATTTCATGATTCAAGTAACCATAGGTAATGCCATACTGCTTGTTGTCAAGGGTGATGAGTCCTAAGCTTCTGTTCCAGCCTGGAACTGGGGAGAAAGTTGTATCCATGCACTTAAGGGAAGCTTCAGCACGGTAGTTGCCAACAGTGCTTGGGAGTTTGCTACATGCAGGCAAAACAAGTAACAGTCTTTTCCAGGCTTTAAAAGGTTGGTGCTTGCTATTTTGCAAGAATGCTGCAGAGGCCATTGCTGGGCCTACCAAAACAAAATGGTAGCTGCTATTTGTGAGCTGCCTTGGGCATCTTTGCCTTGGACCTACAGAAGTGGGGGTCATCATCAGTGGTGGGATTCAAATGATTTAGGAACAGGAACTCACTTTTGATTGGCACTTGTTGGGAACCCGGAACCAGCCACGGAGCCCGTTAGGATCCGGAATGCCCGTTCTGTTCCGTTCCCCCTGAATGACATCACTGGTCATCATTACCCCAGTGGCATTAGGTTTCAGAGACCCTCCGAAACTACGCACATTTAACAGGTAATCAACCCCACTGAACAGAACGCAGCTCACTTCAGATCAAAGAAACATAGGATTGTGCAGAAGCGGGCTTGGTGGCCACAATGTTTTGGCTCAACTATCAAGCCCAACCAAGATCTGGGGAGACCTGCATGAGCAACCCGTTGAGGAACCTCCCTTCTCGTGTACAACTGTAACGAACACACCCCTGCTTCACATCTGGCTTGAAGGCATCCATGGGGTAGCTGGTCTGCCACCCTCATAAGTTCAAAATGTTTTAACGGATGGGGGGGGGGAGGACAACCCTTTTTCTGATATGTTTGCAAGCCATTTCAACAGCCCTGGGGGGGGAACCCTTTTTCCCGAGATGCTTGCAAGCAATTCACCCGCCTCGGTTTCCCCAACGAGGGCAGCTGGAGAGAGGTGGAAGGAAGAGCCAGGCTCACGTTACCTATGGTGCTTAATCCTCTGAGGGATGCCTGAGCCCCTGCTAGATGGTGTTGAACCTTCCTCTTGCTCCGTGCGTTGGAAACTTGGGAAACTATGGTCGAAACTCGGGAGGATCAAGGAGGAAGCGGAAGATTTCCCGGCCACCTCATCGTCGGAACTGGCGGGAAAGGGTGGGGTGGAATGGGCTGCCCCCCGCCTGCTGGTTGGGGGCGCAGAAGTGGGCATGATGGTGACAGGGACCTGCGGAGAGGAACGAGAGAGTGAGCAGCCGGCGCCTGACGAACCCGACCCGCCCCGCCCCCAAATACGAGGGGGGCTGCGAGAGACCCACCCCCTCGCTCATTTCCTCCGCTCCCCTCGGCCCCTGGGCCCGGTCCAGCCCGGCCCAGCTCCCTCCACTTCCGCGCTGGGCCGCACAGCCGAGCTGCCGCCCTTCCCACCCCACCCCCACTAACGGCTCCGCGGGGGGAATAAACCGTTCTACCTGAGGCCGCCGCTTTGAAACTCGCAGCGCCTGCTCTGCTCCCAGCCGTCCCTGCGGCACAGCCAACCCGCCAATCACTCCGCGCAACGATCGCCATGGCAACCAGGACGCCTCTGGCCTACCTAATCTGTTCGCCAGCCTTTAACGCCTCCCGAGCGGGCTGGCGGGCGGGCACGGCTCCACCAGCTGCCTTTCGTGCTTCCACCCCGCGCCTGAGCCCTTTCCTTTCCTGGGTTTCCCTGGGGCGTTGTATGTTTTTCTTTACAAAACAATAATAATGCTTTCCATCGCGCCCTCCCCCCTGTCCCTCATCTCGGATTGACTTACCTCAACAATGCCCCCGCCGCCGCCGTCACCACGTGCACTTCTTTACTTCGCCCCAAAAAGCTTATCAGGGCTTAAGTTGAGTAAGCGGAGCGGAGCCTAAGAAGCTGTTCTCGGCACAAGTAATGGGACTCCGATTCGGAGTCATCAGAGGGAACTCGAGCATGTGCAGAACGCGTCCCCCTCTTGTACACAGCGACTGGGGGCGGCATTCCCGCGGCTTACGGAGATCCTCCTCTTCCCCGCCGACGGGAGCGGCTGCCAGCATAAGAACATAAGAAGAGCCCTGCTGGATCAGGCCAAAGGCCCATCTAGTCCAGCTTCCTGTATCTCACGGTGGCCCACCAGGTGCCTCAGGCAGCTCAGTAGACAAGAAGATGCCTGCATCCTGTCGCCACACTCCCTTGGCCCTGGCATTCTAAAGTAGCCTACTTTTAATGTAAGAACAGTGCCGGATAGGAAAACAGCTATAGTTTTGGGAAAATAATTGACTGGCTGGGGCAGTGCTTGAATGGTGTGATAACTTGTGCTGCTGTTCTTTCGTGTTTGTGACACAGGTGCTCTCAGCAACTACCTATGGCCATAGAATATGTACAGCACTTGAGCAACTCTTGAATTATACAGGAATTATTTGGTTGTTCTTATGAAGAGACTCCACAAAATGCAGCTGTTGTAACAGGTGACTTAACCAGATCATGGTTTTCATGAAAAACAGTTATGGGAATCCTGAGAGATATGCATCTTTGTTAGCTTATCAACAAGCAAGAACACCTACAACGTGGAAGAAATGTTCTACCATTTCAGAATGATCACATGGCAATTTCATTTGCAAAATAGCAATTATTGTGCAAAATTGTGTCTACAGTCTATCACGTTGATATCTATCCTTTCGCATGGGTACTCACCTCTTTGCATCCCTCAAATGTCATAAGCAATTCCAAACCAATAGAACATTTTTTGCACTTGTCAATTAAAGTTGTATCCCCTTGTAACAAATACATCAACAAATAGTCATCATAACACACACTTGTATGGTTCCACAATAATATGATTTTGGGAATATGATTTCGTGAAAAAAAATCAAAAATTTGTTTTTTTAACCCAAGAGCTCTTGTAATAATAATAATAATAATAATAATAATAATAATAATAATAATAATAATAATAATAA
>JAJKFI010013575.1:0-10083 GCA_029204185.1 Lerista edwardsae
AGAGAGAGAGAGAGAGAGAGAGAGAGAGAGAGAGAGAGAGAGAGAGACTTACCTTACCTTGAGGTGGCCTCTGTGACTGCACACCCAATTGCCACGACTACATGGCCCTTACACTTTCAGACAGTTTTGAATCTGAGAAATTACAGTCAAATAATGACAAATTCTTCTTTCTGCACTGAACCTTAAAAAGTGGGGGAGGAACTATGTGCCCTCTCATGAACATGCTAGATTTAGTGTGATCTCAGCCTGATGAGCCAGAAAGAAGAGGCCTTGTGGCATCACCATGCGTGTGCCACGGCACACAATTTGGGAACCATGCCATTCCTGAGACCGACCCAAATTGCTGTCTCACTGGTTCCAGCGCACATAGGACTGTTGTCAGAGAAGCAATGGGGCCCGGGGGAAGGTTGAAGCACAGTGGTGTAGCACACACCAGATTACATTATCTACACCTTCAGGCAGGACAGAAAAAAAATTCCTGCCAGCCAGGGGCAACATCAATGAACATGACGAAAAATGATCTGACCCCACATGGGAGCTTCTTATGCTTCTTTTACGTATCAGATCCTTCTACTGAAGTGAAGGGACTGCCTGCACTTGCAGAAATTGTGTGTGCACAACCCCCAGAGCATACAGGGTTGTGGGTCCAGCTTATGTCTATTTGGTACTGCAAAGACAGTATTGGGAACGGAAGAGAGAACTTGGGCCAAAAGGAAATTTCGTTTCCTCCCACCCCCTGTGAACACATTTTTGATGTTTCCCATGACTCGACTAATTTTTCAGACTTCTGTCTAAACCAAAATGCATTGCAAAATTTCCAAACATCTTTTGACTGGTTTGGGCTTGTTCCCATTACTTCACATTCATTTCTACACATATATCAAGTTGGTTAAACAAAGATGACATCCAAGGCTAAGAGTCTTGCTTGCAAGTTATTAAAAAGTCATTAATCATTTTCGTTACTTTTTTTCTCCAAAGATCTGTCTATAAATAGTCATTCCAGTGATCCAGTCCAGGCGATCCGTCATTTATACAGACCAAATTAACTGAAGGACCTTTCCTTAAGGCATGGCACCATACCACCACGTATTCTAGCACAACAACAGAAACACACAGTGTAGGCTTAACTCGGATGTCACTCAGACACGGGCACAACACTGTTGTGAATTTGTGTTGGTTAGAGCAGAGTTGGGGGCTTGCGGACCCATTCTAGCGCTTGCCTTAGCGCTCCGGAGCGAAGGAACGAAGCGATCGCTACATTTCAATATCAAAGTCTTTATTGGTTTCAGTAGCGAAAGTGTGAAAGGTGAAAAAGTTCAAGCTGCCGGTTAGGAAAGCCGGCGAAGGCAGTGCCGCGCGCAGGCGGCTCTTCAGTGCGGTTTTACATCTTAGTGCACACACAGTGAGAAAATCCTTCTACACAAGAACAAAAGGATGCAACCAGAGTATATCTGGTAGGTGGATACCTGAAGACCCTTGTGCCCCATTTTACCCAATGAGGTGCCCCTTTGGACACTATGATCTCATGAGAAAGCAAAGTGTTTGTAGCCAGCTCTTCCCGTGTGAAATTGCCTGCTTTCATTACACTATCGGAAAGGGAGTAAAGCTAGTTGCCCTAACAAGCTTGGGAAGCTGACCAGCTCAAGGACTCACAGGTGTCTATCTGATCTGGAGAAGCAGAGACGGAATGCCAGTTTCAACCAGTTCTGGACTGTGAGATGTGAAACTGCAACTGCAGGCAAAGAGGCCCAAATGGGGAAGAGATGGTGTCCCAGAAACCCCCTGCTGGGTCTCCCTAGAGGCCCCACTGCCCACACTAGGCTGACCAGTCTCCCCTCTAAACAGCTCTAGGGCAGCAATGGAGAGGACGCAATTCGGTCTCGCCTTCTCAGTTGCCTATTCTGTCACAGCAGCCACACCAAAGTCAGCCCAAAGCCCAAGTCAGAATCAGAGTCCAAGGTTGTAGCTAGTCCTCAAGCCAAGTCTAATGGTCCACAAGCCAGCCAGCGAGGTGAAAGACCATAAGCCAGTCATATCAGTCCGTTATCCAAGTTCAGTAGTCAGCAGGCCAGGCCAGGCCAGGCCAGCCATCAGTAAGCCAGGTCAGTCAGAGTCCATGTCACACCAAAGCCAAGTCAGAAGCCAAGCTCACAATCAATAGTCCATCCAGGCTTATCATACTCAGGTAGGCCAACCAATCCTCTCCAACTCCTCTCCTACCAAACTTTGCTCCTGCTACACTCCACACCACAAATGTTTACACCCTTTATAGCCAGAGACCTGCCTAGGCTGCAGGTATGTTCCTAAGGCTAGCAGGAGCTCTGGGAGCTCCTGTGTGCTCATAATCCTGTGTGCACACAATCTTGTGTGCTCCAGATTGAGCAAGAAGGGAGGCCACTGCTGACACCACAAGCTACCTCCTCGTTTGATCTTCTGTATGCCCATTACAGATGGTGACCTGATGTGGGAGGGACATGGGAAAGATGAGAAGTCAGCTCTCCGTATCCTAACTTCCTTTCAGACAACGACCTGAACAGTGCCCAGTGCCTGAACAATGCTACACCAATGACACAGAAGGCACAGATAGGAGGAACCTTATTAGGGAACAAGGGGGAAGGGAAAATCCGCAGAAAATTACACCTCCTGCCACCTCCTAGCCTGCCCATGTTCGTACTAAACAGCATAGGATACAGACTACATTTGGCAGCCAATCACAGCACACCATCCCCGATATATAAACCCTTGCCCGCAAGATTGCAGTTCAGATTATCAGATGCATGGCATGGGGCTATTGCTCTCTGGTCTCTTGGAGGGGAACAGGGCACTTGGGGCACAGGAAACACTTTGTACCAACAACTTCTTGTTTCTCACAACACATATAACACAAACTTTTCCTGCATCATTCCCACAGGGGATGGACAAAGAACCCCACAAAGGTAAGCAAAGGCTGTGGGGGGGGGGGAATCCCATGCTGCAAAGATCTCTCTCTCTCCCCTCTTTCCGACACTCCAGGGTTGTCAAATGCATCTCCGCTATCAACCGTGTTGCCTAACTGTTCCTTCCTTTTGCAGCATCTAGGAGTTGCTGACTCCTGCTCCCTTTTGGTGAATTCCAAGGAGTGAAGGTATGCTGCTGCTGGCCAAGCACTCACCAGAACCCCTTTTGTTTTTGAGGACTGCACCATTGCCACATGGGGTTGTATAGTGATCTTCTGCAGAGTTCCACAGCAGCTCCCCCACCCCCCAAAAAGAGAAAGGTTCCAAGCCACCTGTGCTGCCAAAAACTCCCTGCTGGTCCTCCCCGAGGGCCCCAATGCCCACACTAGGCTAACTGGTTTCCCCTTTAAGCAGCCTCAGAGTTGGACCAAGAGGGGGGGGTTCCTTCACCCACTGAGCCTCCTCTTTCCAGAGGCTGGACAGCCGGATTCACCGGCTGTCCAGCCTCCTCCAGACTGCTCTCATCACCGGCTTAGCTCCCCTAACTGGGCACCACAAAACCCTATCACCCAACAATAGGCAGTCAGCTTGCCTAAGCCACACCTGCCTACTCCCCTCAGTGGCTCCAGGGGCATGGCAGCCATATAACAATCCCCTATAGTCTTTCACAACAACCTTACTTTCCTTTATCTAGCCCAACAATCCATCAGTTAGTCAGGCCAGCAAGCAGCCACTCTTTCTACAACCCACACCTTCTCCATCCTTCAGGGGCTCCTTATATCCCACTATGGGGTCCTAAGTGGCTGCAGCTGTGCAGCCCAGCCACTGTTTCTGCCTGGTTTTTTAACCCTGTTATCCCTGGCTAATGTGGACAAGGGGCCATGGCTGACACCATTCCCTAACTCCTCGGGGCATCTTCCGCCTTTTCCAATACACCACCATGTATTTATTTTCCCCCTACGGCAGTAGTTCTCAAACATTTTAGACCAGGACCCACTTTTTAGAATGGCACTTGTGTTGGGACCCACCAGAAGTGATGTCATTAACCTGGAAGTGATGTCATAGCCAGAAGTGCTATTATCATCAAGCAGAAAGTGCTATCAGTGTGACATAATCAAATGACACTCCTGGAATGCAAATCGGCATTCTTGGACTGAAGCAAATGCACAACCACGAAACATATTTGACTGAAAGCAAGATTAGGACACAATATTATGTGAAAGCACTATACTAAAAACCAAATTTTTAAAACCCTTACTTAAAAATTCAAACTGTTAACATGTACAAAAGGAATAGAGCAAAAGTAAGATCTGCATTTTCCAAGCTGGCTGCTCCCAGCTTTCCACGACCCACCTGACATCAGATCGCGACCCACCAAGTTGTTCCCAACCCACAGTTTGAATGACACTGCCCTACGGGGCAGAACTGTATGTACACTCTTCTTTTGTCCCTGGCAGTGGAACAGATGTTTCTGGCCAGCCATGCACAAGATGAGTGCAGTGCTGGTGAGGGCAAGTCCCTTGACTGGGCTCAAACCCATCTTGCCTGCTTCCTCGCCTGTGCAGCAAGCTACAAGAACTCTCCTTTGCCTTAATTCTGCTGAGGCTCTGCTTGTGACCTGTCCTTGCAACAAGGTCTGTTATCCCCCAAGGCAGTGGTTCTCAAACTCTCGTGTAGATTCTGAGTGTTTGTGGGGGGCGACTGCAATGATGCAATAATGCAACTTATCCATGATGCAATGTGCAGCACAGTCCCCAGGATTGCACTGGCAGTGGGGCAAAAGGTTTCCTACCTTACCTTGGGTCATGCAGGCCATGCAGAGCTCTCTGCAGTGCTCCCCGCACCTCAGAACACTGGGGAAAAAGGTAATTATGACCAACTTTTGGGTTGCTATCGTGAAACTGGAAGTGGGTTGTGATAGCCTTTTTCCAGTGTTTTGAGGAGTGGGGAGCACTTCAGAGAGATCAGCAGGCTCCCCACACCTCTCAGAGAACCAGCATAATCCAAGGTAAGGTCGGAAAAGTGCCCTTTTTCCCGGCTGCCAGAGATCATGTTCCCAGGGATCATGTTGCATCATTGCAGTCACCCCACCATTTAAGGTGTTGTGGACAGCAGTTGTGTTGTGGTCAAAAGGTATTCCTTGGATACATGTGTTTGATCAGGGGACTTGAACCCTGGGTGCAAGGGTTATATAAGAACATAAGAAGAGCCATACTGGATCAAGCCAAAGGCCCATCTAGTTCAGCTTCCTATACCTCACAGTGGCCCACCAGATACCTCAGGGAGCACACAAGACAACAAGATGCCTGCACCCTTTTGCCACTCCCTTGCACCAGGCATTCTGAAGTAGCCTACTACAAAACATAAGGAGGATGTACAACCCATGTAGCCACAATGGACTTTTCCTCCAGAAATCTGTCCAGTCCCCTTTTAAAAGCACCTAGGTCAGATGCCACCACCATCACCACCTCCTGTGAAACAGAGTTCTACAGATTAATTACCCACTGGGTAAAAAAAGTATTTCCTTTCATTTGTTCTAACTCTCCCAACACTCAATTTCAGTGCATGTCCCCTGGTTCTGGTATTGTGAGAGAGGAAAAGAACATCCCTCCATCCACTTTATCCATCCCATGCATAATTTTGTATGTCTCAATCAAGTCCCCCCTCAGGTGCCTTTTTTCTAGACTGAAGAGCCCCAAATGCTGTAGGCTTTCCTCATATGGGAGGTGCCCCAGCCCAAAATATTTTGGTTTCCTCATTTTAACAGATGAACCTTCCCATGTACTATCATGACGGCCGACATGACTATATTTTCAGGACTCCTATTCTGTCAGGTGCCTCTTACAAAGCAGGCTCTTGCATATTGTAATAGGTTATCAATCAGGGACGATACACAAACATCACAGCAATGCCATGATGATGATGATGATGTCAGGAAGCTGCTCCATGGGTGATGACAGCCTGTGTTGGGGATTCCAGGGATGCTGTCAGCATTGCTGAGAAGGGCCATGCCAGCGTTACTGGGAAGGCTGACCTAGTGTGGTATTGCTTGGATGGGCTTAGACAGTGATGGCGAACCTTTCGGGCTTGGTGTGTCAAAACTTTGGAAAATACTTAGCTTGACTCTATTGGCATGTCAACACCCCCTCCCAACAAAAAAGAAACTATCCTTTATATTCATTTATTTGAACAAAAAATACAGTTCAATCATTTGTCGCACTGTGTGTTATATAAAGACACATCAATTAATTACAAAAATGAAAAATGAGTAGAAAAAACTCAATTTTTGTCAGGTGTTGGTGAACGCTGGTGTGTCACCTCAAAAGTTGTGGTGTGTCACCTTTGACATGCATGTCATAGGTTCGCCATCACTGGCTTAGGATATGGAAGACATCTCTTTGGCATCAGTGCAATGCTGGCATGGTGTCCAAATAGGATTGACAAGTCGCCAGGTCTGGGTGGCATTCTCAAAGAATGGCAACCTCCCACCATTGGCAGTTCATTGGCCCATTCAGGTAGTGGGTATCAGAAAGAACCTGTTCCATAGTACCCAGCACCAATTCATTATTTTCAACACCTTTTGGTGTAATGTTTTTCCAGGGTCTTTGCAATTCCACCATTAAATAGTTGACAGTTTTGACAAATGAGTGCATCACTACCTAGATGAATGGAAGTGTGAAGCCGTAGCGATGTTTGATGCTATTCAGTGAGACGAAACACACTTTCTTATCTGAATGAAGCTCATGCTTTACTTTCTCCTACTGTATCTTGGGCACCATAATTTAGAAGGACAAAGGGGGCAGACTTCCTCCCCCATTTCAGATGGGATTATTGCTCAGTAGTATCCATGTTACACAAAAATGGAAGAAATATATGGAAGAAAAATGGAAGACATGGCTTATATATCCAGAATGCATGGCCAAAGACACAAATCCCATTTTTCCTTTAAAAAACAACAGATGAGTTTTACCTGCTTTGATAATATTGCTATAGTTTTTGGAAGTAATTTGAAATCTGTCCCAAACGCTTTTATAATACAGCATTCTTTGCAATTTAATGTGAACATGTCCAATTAACCAAGGTTGAAAACATTGAAAATCTTCCCCTTTCCACCATGCTACCCCCTCCCACCTTTAAGAACATGAGAATAGCCCTGCTGGATCAGGATCCAGCCCAGCATCCTGCTTTTCACAAGAGCCATTCGGATGCTTCTTGGGCAGCCCACAATCAGGACATGAAGGCATGTACCCCCTCCTTGCTCTCCTCCAGCTGGTATTCAGAGACATACTGCTTCTGAGCTTGGGGTGACCTAACGCCACCATGATGACTGGCAGCCGTTGAGATGATACCTGTGCCATTAGCAGTGTTGACATTCTTTGCAATAAAGGAACACCATACATTACTGGAGTTAAGAAAGGATAGGAGGGTGTCCATGGTTTGAGAAAATGGATCTATGAAGAATGCTTGAGCATTTGATGGCAGTCGTGTTGCACCTTTCTTTTCCTTCCACTGATGCTGGTGCAGGAGAACTATCCAGTGAACTGTGTCCTGTGCTGAACTGGATAGGGATGGAATGGGAGGAAGTGATGCAATTTGGAATCTCTTCTTCAGGCAGCAAAACACCTTAATCATGTGGCCCTGACTTGTACGTTTTTGGGGAACCATGGCTCTGGTTCCCTCACTCTCACGGATTTTGGGTCAGAGTTTGGACCCCATTATGTGCTCAACTCTAATTCAAGTGAGAGGAAACTTGGTATTCACACATTTGGGAGAACCAATTGCACAGTATTTGCATGACTCATTAGGGAACATTAAAAGCAAGTGGCAATGGTTAATGAGCAAGTAAGTGTTGCACACTGAGAAATTACTCTGAAAGGTTAAGTATGGATCCCGCATGTGCAGGCCTCTGAAAATAAAACAGAAGCATGTGGAAGGCATCAAGCTCACAATTTTTAACATGAGCAGCACTAATAGACCTTTTCTATTACTAGGCACAACCCCTGTAATTCTACAAATTAGGCAAAGCCCTTGGGAATGGTGTGCCTGCAGCTGCTAAGCAGATGTGGGGATGAAAAATGAGGCAGATTCATCCAAATAAAACTGGATGGTTTTGCAGTTAATAAAATTACCACTAATCTGGTGCTGAATGACTAGAGTCCTATATATAAAGGCTGCATGTTTCCTTCTTAAAGGAAAATGCATACAGGGGTTGAAAGGTAAGGTAGCAGCTCATGGGAAGCCAATGTCAATTTAGCAGATTTCTATTTTCTAATTAAAGACACAGCACTTAACGTCTCTCAACTGAGAAAAGGAAGGAAATTACTTACAGCAAGAGTACGATATGGAGAGAGAGAGAGAGAGAGAGAGAGAGAGAGAGAGAGAGAGAGAGAGATGTTAGCACTTTTCCACTGTCAAATGTCCAGAAAAGGGTCCAACCAAATAAATTGGCACTGTATATAGGAAAATGTAATGGAAAATCACATTATTATTATTAGGCTACAATGAACCCTTGATGCCAGCCATGTAGTCTATAATATAATAGGGTTTACACTGTGTCCCAACCTTTCCATGATACATAGTCAAGACATGCAACAGATAGGCATTTGCCTCCAGACATCAACCTGCCTCCACTGCAAAGAGAATGGCAGTGTGGCAGACAAGTGAATGGCGGGCTAGAGAGTCCTAACATTCTAGTCGACTACTTGGCTTCCTTCAATATTTCCTCTCTGGTTCTGTTTTTTTTTTTCTCAAATGAAGGGAGAAAGAGTAGCAGCAGAGATACTGGCTAGTGCACCATTGGGTAGAGGGGTAGCATCTGGAATGCTACCTATGGCACCAGGAAGTCTTGGCTCAGAAGTTGAACAGATTGCATCAATTCCGCACCACTTCCAAAATCCCAGGAGCCCAGTGATAGGAGCGGGCCAAAACTGTGGGCAGCCATATCTGATTCAAGACAGCTCAGGGTCCTTGAAGTGAGGGACTAGGGAATGAAGGCTGGAAGTTGAAAAACCACACAAGGACCACCAATATAAAGCAGGAAAGCATCTTCAATTCCCAATTTATTTCAAATACCACAATGCAGAGGCGGAGGAAGGGTGTAGCCCGGGGTGGCGTGATCCATGGGCGCCGGCAGCGGTGGGGCGGCGGGGCGCCATTGCGCGGAGTCCGCGGACTAACCCATGCGCTGTCTGGCCCGCCTGCCCTCCCTGGCGTCCGTTCCACTCCAAAATGGAGCTATTCCAGGCACAGAGAGGCGTGGCTGGGTGACGCATGGGGGCGGGGTGACATGCTGGGGGCGCGGTTTCGGCGCCCTACCGTGGGCGCACTCGGGGCTCTGTTCATCCCTGCCACAACACAATCCTAGACATGTTTACTCAGAAGGGAATCCCACTGTGTTCTTCCAAGTAAGTGTGCACACGATTGCAACTGTCCTCGGTGGCTAGTTTTGTTATAGTTTTGTCACTGTCTTAACTTTGTAAGAACTTGAGTAATATATTTAAAGTAGAAGACAATACTCTTATCAAATGGGGGAGCAGTGGATCCATCTGTCTTAAGTATTTGTAATTTTTCCCTTGAGAGAGACTGGGCTTTCAAACATGTTGGGCATTGAAAATACTATTTTTTATTGCACTGCTAGTACCATTGCTAGTTTTTTGAAAATAGTTTTTTTTCACAGCTGTTGGATCTTTTTCATTGCTTCCAGCTGGGAGCTGGAGTCTGAAATGCCACACACAGAAGATGGTTGTCTGTTGATCGAAAAGGGGGAGAAGGCCAAACACTTGGTATTTATACTAGGAATACATACTGTTGTGTGTCAGTCAGAGGGGATAATAAGCCTGAGCAGATGATATAAAAACCCATATAGAAATGCGCGGGGGAGCAACAAGAGTACACCAGCCATATCCCTGCACCATCATGCCTCAGAAGCCTTTCCCCTGGTGAATGCTGTACCCACCTCTCACCATGTTGGGTGATTCTGAAATTTCGGGACATCACAGGCCCTAGTAGCCTAGGACAGTGTTTCTTAAACTGTGGGTCAAGACCAATTGTTGGGTCGCGACCTGATGTCAGGTGGGTCTCAGAAACCTGGGAGCAGCCATTGTTGTGTATTTGTGTAAATAGTAGCAGAGTTGGGGGCTTGGAGACC
>JAJKFI010013576.1:0-10897 GCA_029204185.1 Lerista edwardsae
TCTTCTTCTTCTTCTTCTTCTTCTTCTTCTTCTTCTTCTTCTTCTTCTTCTTCTTCTTCCAACTCACTGTTCACAAATGGCAGGAATTTTCTTTCAGCTGTTAAGTTCTCTTTCCAGTTAACTCTAATCAAATCTTTCCTGCCTCGTTTCCTCTCTCCCTAGAAACCACGCGTGTCTACTTCCTGTTGGAAGCTGCTGCTGTGCCGTGCTAAAACAGCTGCAACTATTGCTTTGCAGGGGGCTGCATTCCAGCGATGGCTGGACAGAGGCATGATATAATGTCCTGCCTGGAAATTTCCCATGAACAAATACGAAACAGTGTCATTAGTTATTAGCTCACGAATTATGACACCCTGCTCATGGGAAATGCATGTGCAGCTGGAACCAAAGTTCAGAATTACATTACAAGACATGATCTAGTGTTTAGCTCAGACCTTGGAGACCACCACAGATACAGCTTGTGGCTCCTGTTGTACGCAGAAAGATTAGGAACCACAACACTGGACAGCGTGTGAAAGCTAGGTACACCCCTCACTTGTACTGTGAGATGTGTCACCCCAATGATCTGGGTAAAATAGTCCTCTACCCAACATGTAATTAATCTGTGGAACTTCCTGCCACATGATATGGTGATGGCATCTGGCCTATATGCCTTTAAAAGGGAATTGGACTGATCTATGGATGCAGTGGGGTAGCCAGAGGGGGGCGATGGTGTGCTAAATACATCGCAATGTAAGCAGCCCCTCCCACTCACTGTCAAAGTCATTCTGGGTTGCAACAGCAATGTGCAGACACTTGCCAAACCAAATGGCACCTACAGTGCATTGCCATCACTGCCTGGTATGGCTCTGATGGCAAGTGGGTGGCTCTGCTTACATGGAGTGTTGCAGTGCCTGTGCCTCTAGTACTTAACTTGCTGCCATAGGGTCATGACCCACTTGGTGAGTCACAACATGATGTCAGGTGGGTGGTGGAAAGCTGGGAGCAGCCATCTTGGAAACAGCAGAGCTTATTCTTGCTATATTCCTTTTGTGAGTGTTAACAGCTTGAATTTTCAAGTGAGGACTTTAAAATTTGGTTTTCAGTTCAGTGCTTTTACATAATATTTTGTCCTAATCTTGCTTTCTGTCAGATATTTTTAATGGTTGTGCAATTGCTGCAGTCCAAGAATGCCAGTTTGCGTTCCAGGAGTGTCATTTTATTATGTCACAATGACGGCACTTCCTGTTTGATGACATCACCTCCGGCTATGACATAATATCCAGGTTAATGATATAACTTCTGGAAGGTCCTGACATGAGGGCCATTCTAAAAAGTGGGTCTTGGTCTAAAACGTTTGAGAACTACTAGTATAGATGAATAGCCCATCACAGGCTATAAGCCATGATAGGTATAGGTAGCATCCTGGTTCTAGTAGTAGGCTATCTCTGAATGCCAGGTACAAACAAGACAAGAAGATGCTACTCCCTTGCATCTGGCATTCTGAGGTAGCCTTTTTACCACCACCACCCCTCTCTCTCTCTCGCACACACACACACCCCAAGAAGACACTGCAGTTAGGGTTTAATGTAAGCCACTTGATTAAACACAAGTGACGAATTTCTAAAGCATGAAACCAACTGAACACATTCCCATGTTTGGGGTAAGCGAAAAACTGCCATCTATGGCCAGAAGAGAGGAAAGTGGTGGGCTAGACTGAGTCCTCCACTTTTCTCCACAGGTCCTCTTCAGTTCCATGCCCCTTTTCTTTTTTCAAATTCAGGGAGTTGAGGAAGGAAGACCCATGGTGGTACGCAGGCCGAAGGAATTTGGTCCTCAGTTATTTGCATGGATGGGCCTTCTCATTTGCCTCAGTCCTTCTCAACAGAAGTATACCTACTTCCCCTGGGAGGAAACAACAGGGAGAATCACATTCTGTAAAATGTCAATAATAACTTACTAATGGGAGAGAGCCAATCAGGGCTACCTCAAGGAGTAGCGGAGCCTCTTTTCGTCAGTTTGAAACGCAGACAACTTGGAAGGATTCCAGAAAGTCGGAGGGAAAGAAGTTTTGGAAGGACTTAAATTAGTTTGCATTGATATAATATTGAACTTTAGGAGGCTTTTTAAGAAATATTGATACATTTGATGATAATGAAACTGGTAAAATATTTCATTAATAAATAAAAGTGGTGGGTTTTTGCTGAGAATGTAATTGAAAATGAATATAGATGATTTGATCAGACACTATAAGATAGTTTGAAATTATATAACCCTATTTAGAATAGAGTATTGGTAGATTTTTGAATTTATTATAAGATAATTATTGATAGATTAATGTTATAGTTAAATGTTAGTCCGATGGAGGAGTATATGTTTTAACAGAAGAAATTGTTTTGAAATTCAGTAAAGGTAGGATGAATAGATTATAAGGCAGAGAGGGAAAGGAATAAATGTATTTTTAAACAGTAATTCATTTTAAAATAAGATGAAGGTATTAGGAATTATTTTATGACTCGACCAAACTGGCTTTTTATTAAAAATTATTTGATGAAATTGTAAGATATATAATAAGAGATAACAATAATGCAATCAAATTTAAGGAGATGATGTATACACCCTATTGAGATTATATTTTAACTGAACTATTAGAATAAAGAAATGTATAAGGATGTTAAATAGTTATAGAAATTTGTAAGACATTGTAGATTATTATACTTTAGGCCATAGTTTTTCCTCATTTATTCTTGTTTTTCTCTTGCAATTATTGTTTTCTGGTGTACGTATATGCTTTGTTATACTTAGCAAAACTGCTAAACTGTTTTGTTACTTAGCAAAGACAGGATGAAAGATAATAAGTTAGGAAGAGACAGGAATAGAGACATTTGTCATTCAAATGATTTAGGAACAGGAACTCACTTTTGATTGGCACTTGTCGGGGTCCGCGGCTGGAGGGAGGCCCAGGCACGCAGCCTACCTACCCGTTGCTTTTTCCCTCGCTGCTGGTAAGGTAAAATTCTGCTGCTGCCGCCGCTTTCTTCACTTTCTCGTGCTGCTGCCTGCTGCCTGCCTGCCTCGCTCACACAAAGTGCAGGCAATGGCAGGCGCATGCAGTGTGCATGCACAGCCAAGGCGAGCCAAATTCAAATGTTGAAAGAAAAAAAAAAACCCGGAACCAGCCACGGAGCCCGTTAGGATCCAGAACACCTGTTCTGGTCCGTTCCCCCTGAATGACATCACTGAATAGAGATATTTCTAAAACGATAAATATCAAGATGAGATATGATGATATTGGGAATTATTTTATCTGGATTAAACTGACTTAATTGAAATTGCAAGATTGAAAAAAAAATTAAGTAATTGAATATGTACATATGCCATTGAAATTATACTGTAATTGAATTGTAGATCATAAGGAATCTATGAGATTGTAGTATGGTGATTGATAGATGTATATTTAGAAGAAAGTTATTGTAGATGATTACAATATATAACCAATGGTTGTAACCCTCCACCCACCTATTGTGTAAACCTTTGTCTCCCCTATATCTATGTGTAACCTTTTCCCTGTCCCATAACTAAAAGAAATAAAAAATTATTTACCCCAGGAGTAGCGGAGCCCAATGTGGGGCATTCCTGTGGGGCCCCCACCCTCCGCACAGGGACCCCACTCACCCAGAAAAGCATTTGGGATGCTGCATGTGGCACCTGGAAATAGTGGGTGGTGACATGATTATATCACTGCCAACTGCTTCCAGGAGGCCCATTTTGCTTCCAGGAGGCAGGGTAGATGGGAGGGCCCAAGGTAAAGCTGCTCTGCTCGCCCCACTGACCTACAACCCATAGAAATCCTGGCTGCAACAGCAGGCGATATGCTCTCTGTGCTGGTGCGGGGGCCCCCAAAGTGCAGGGTCCAATGTGATGACATTGGTCACATTGGCTTAAGGCTGGCCCTGGAGCCAAGTTTTGTTTTTAATTCCCACGTTTCCTGGCTTTTCCAATCAGGCACAAGGGACACCGTAAACTATGTTTGGACCAGTCTCGGAGTCAGGGAGGATGGCACAGATCTGTGTGCTGGACTCTGACTCAGAGACTGGTCCAAACATACTTTACGGTGTTCCTTGTGCCTGCCAAACTTTGCTGGCCTAACTGTGCCGGTCTAACTCCAGGTTAGGATTGCACCCTGAGTATCTTTGTGCTACTTACCGTCTCAAACCTGACTAACTCCACTCAAGAACTCTGGTATAAAATGAACAGAGACAGCTACTTTTCCCCACTTCCCTCAGGAGCCTGTTGCATTCTTTTCAGCCCTCTCTGAGCAAGACAATAAAGAATAGATTTGTTCTGATTAGTTTCACCGTCTCCCCCGTATCAACGGTTGCATCCAAGACGGCCACAACCCTCCGTGTACAATAGCTCATTTACTCCTGAGTCCCCACAGAGGTCTGCTAGCAGCTTATAACAAAATATTTCCACTGCACTTTTCCTGGACTTTTTAAACTCCAGGTGACCCACAGTGAAATCTGTTTTAATGGGGCCTCAGTCAAACAGCTGAGTCTTTGTTTAACTGGGCAACGGAAGGCAGAAAACTCTCTCTCTCTCTCTCTCTCTCTCTCTCTCTCTCTCTCTCTCTCTCTGCATGCATATTGCTCCTTAGAGTTTTAGAGTTCTGAGTTGTACTTTTATCACCCTTAAGTTATTGGAAAGAGCTTGTCTTGTTTTGTTTTTTAGATCATCCCTAATCTTCAAGATTAGGTTTGGTGTTCCAGACTGCGCGACGGAGTGAGCTCCCGTTGATTGTCCCAGCGCCTGCCAACCTAGCAGTTCAAAAGCACCTAAATACAAGTAGATAAATAGGGACCACTTCAGTGGGAAGGTAACAGCATTCCGTGCACTACGGCGTAGAGTCATGCTGGCCACATGACCACGGAAGCTTGTCCTCAGACAAAACGCCGGCTCTACGGGGATGAGCACCCCTCCCTACAGTCGGTCACGACTAGACCATTCGGTCATGTGGGGAAACCTTTACCTTTAATCTTCACTTAAGAAGGGAACTAGCTAGATAGGACTCCACTGCAATGGCCTGCCTCCAGTAAGTAGCTTAGGGCAAATTTAGCCACAGTTAAAGCACTTTTAAATCCCAGAGAAATAGTCCAAGAGCTTTATACATCACTTGACATCAGTGTGACTTTACACGGTGCTTAATTAAAGCTAGAGATCATACCTAAAGCAGATTTTTTGGATCCAGTTTTATCTGACCAGATTTTAATTCATTGCAGTTGCTGAACAGGTTAAGAGTATGCCTGTTTGGATTAGATGTCCAATGTTCCAACCTCATCCATGTGTGTATACGTGCCAGTGGTTAGTTGAAAGGGCCTCGCAAATTAAATTAAAATTATTTTAAAATAGTGGTATTAATTCCCCTCTTAAGAACATAAGAACATAAGAACATAAGAAGAGCCCTGCTGGATCAGGCCAAGGCCCATCTAGTCCAGCTTCCTGTATCTCACAGCGGCCCACCAGGTGCCCCAGGGAGGCATGAGACAACAAGATGTTGCCACTCCCTTGCACACGGTACCAGTAGCCCACCACCTTTGTAAGGAGGTTGCACAATCCATCATTGCCTATAGCCCACGATGGACCTTTCCTCCAGAAATCCGTCCAATCCCCTCTTAAAGGCATCAAGACCAGATGCCATCACCACCTCCTGTGGCAAAGAGTTCCACAGATTAACCACCCGCTGAGTAAAAAAGTACTTCCTTTTATCTGTTTTAACTCTCCCAACCCTCAGTTTTAGCGGATGTCCCCTGGTTCTGGTGTTTTGAGAGAGGGAAAAGAACATCTCTTTATCGACTCTATCCCTTCCATGCATTATTTTGTATGTCTCCATCATGTCCCCCCTCAGGCGCTTCTTTTCTAGGCTGAAGAGCCCCAAACGCTGCAGTCTTTCTTCATAAGGGAGGTGCCCCAGCCCCATAATCATTTTTGTCGCTCTCTTTTGCACCTTTTCCAGCTCCACTATGTCCTTTTTGAGATGCGGCCACCAGAACTGGACACAATATTCCAGGTGCGGCCTTACCATCGATTTGTACAATGGCATGATAATATTGGCTGTTTTATTCTCAACCCCTTTTTTAATGACCCCAAGCATGGAATTGGCCTTCTTAATTGCTGCCGCACACTGGGTCGACACCTTCATCGAATTGTCCACCAGCACCCCAAGATCTCTCTCCTGAGCTGTCACAGACAGCTCAGAACCCATTAGCCTATAGGTGAAGTTTTGGTTTTTTGTCCCAATGTGCATCACTTTACATTTGTCTATGTTGAAACGCATCTGCCATTTGGCTGCCCATTCCCCCAACTTGGAGAGATCCTTCTGGAGCTCTTCACAATCCTTTCTGGTTTTCACCACCCGGAAAAGTTTTGTGTCATCCGCAAACTTGGCCACCTCGCTGCTTATCCCTGTCTCCAGGTCATTTATGAATAAGTTAAAAAGCACCGGCCCCAAGACAGATCCCTGGGGCACTCCGCTTTTCACCTCTCTCCACTGTGAAAATTGCCCATTGACCCCCACTCTCTGTTTCCTGGCCCTCAACCAATTCTGAATCCATAACCCCTGCTAACTGGGCAAGAGGCACTTTTTCAAGTGGTGTCCTCTTATATTTAGCAGGGGGAGAGCAATTGTCCCTCTTCACCCCAGCACAGTGTCTTTCTCATGGCTGTTGCTGGTGGTGTTCTCCATTCTTTTAGATTGTGAGCCCTTTTGGGACAGGGAGCCATTTAACTTGAATGTTATTATTTGCCTGTAAACCGCTTTGTGAACTTTGTGTTGAAAAGCGGTATATAAATACTAGTGATTGATTGATTGATTGATAAGAGGACCTGCCCTCTTATTCCCTGACTGTGAAGTTTCTTCAGCAGCCTTTGGTGGGGGACTGTGTCAAACGCCTTTTGAAAATCCATGTATATGATATCCACAGGTTCACCCACATCCATGTGCCTGTTCACCTTTTCAAAGAATTCCAAAAGGTTCGTGAGGCAAGACTTACCCTTACAGAAGCCATGCTGACTTTCTTTTAGCAGTACTTGTTCCTCTACGTGTTTCAGGATTTTATCTTTGATGAGGCTTTCCACCATCTTACCCGGAACAGACGTTCCTCTTGGTGGAGGAAAACATGCACACACTTGGTCCTCTTATGATGTGATGCAGAGGAGCTGGTAGATTTATTTGTCAAACTGATTCAATATAGGTGTGTCCCAGTATCCACTGATTTGGTATCCACAATTTCAATTATCCACAGATACCACGGATACTGGGATGCCAATTAAAAAGCTAGGGGAACATTAAACAAATCTCTTTTTTCAATCTTATTACAGCAAAACCACCCCATCTTTAAAAAGGCATCCCCAGTATTCACCATTTCAGGTATCCATGGGAGGGTCCAGAACCAAACTCAGCGGATACTAGGGCATGCCTATATTACAAAAGGAATAACATGTAACGCTTCTTACCAGTAGATGATCAAAGGACCAACAAAAGCAAACTGAACTGGAATGGAGGGTAATGTATTCTGGGAGCAATGGTCAGCACCACAGAATTTTATCTAGAATGAAATATGAAACAAACACGAAGGTTCCTGCTGAATGAGTTTGGAATGAAACCAACCGAGAGGGAGCTGAGAGAAAATGACTCGCACCAAAGTCACACCATGAGATTCATAACTGAATGGAAATGTGGGCCCAAATCTGGTCCTACACTGTCTTTTCACTATCCCACACTGGTTCTCATCCCACATTAGTCAACCCATCAACCTCACTGAGAATTGCATTGTTGCTTGTAGCGTTGGGATGACTTGTGATTTTCTGGGCACAATTCAAAGTGTTGGACAATATGGTTGAAAGCCCCAAACCACTTGGGAACAGGCTATTTCAACTAGGGGGCTCCAAACCTTTCAGTCAGAGGGCCACACTGTGTATAGTCCACATTTTTGTGTGCTAAAAAAAGGTTTTGTAAATGAGTGAATGAATAAATTTTACTTGGATTCAAAACAAAAGAGAAATGTGACAATTACAAAGAAAAAAATACCATGTTTAAAATGAGAAATTATATATAAATGAGTAAAAATGTCAAATGTTAGCAAAAAGATAATGATTAAAAATATTTTAAGACAGCAATCCTAACCTGGAGTTACACAGGCACAGTTAGGCCAGCAAAGTTTGGCCAGCACAAGGGCCACCATAAAGCGTGTCTGGACCACTCTTGGAGTCAGGGAGGATGGCACACGTCTGTGAGCTGGCCTCTCTGACTCCAAGGGTGCTCCCAGCATACTTTATGGTGTTCCTCATGCCAGGCAAACTTTGTTGGCCTAACTGTGCTGGTTAGGAAACCTAACTCCAGGTTAGGATTGCACCCTAACTTGCTGTGGACCGGATAAAACCTTGTATGGGGCTGGATGTGACACTTCCGCCTGTAGTTCGGAGACCCCTGATCTAAACAACTTGCCTCCCGGCATATAAATCCACTCATTCACTAAGACACTGTTTTCTGTGTGTCCTACCTTCAGAGGTTTGACTGGTGTTGACTCATGAGAGGGCCTTCTTCATGGTAATTCCAGCCTGTGGAACTCCCTAACCCAGGAAATGTGTAAAGCCTTTATAATGTTTTTATTGTATTGTGTCTGGTTCTCATGCTGAGGAAGTGCCTAGAGCTTTCTGACTGACTGAAAAAATGGGATCTAAATTTTTGAGATAGACAGAAGTTGAAACTAGACTACCATAACCTGTGGCTTAGACTGGAGATGTTAAATGACTCCCAGTGCAATCCAAATCTGGGATTAAGCTGGCGCAGCAGTCCCTGTGCTGGCCAAGCAGGCTTGCGGCACCCAGAGAGTCAGCAGTGGCTGTGGGGAAGGGGCTTTTCTGGACAGGGGGAGAGTGGAATGGGGCAGATCAGGCCTGGGAGGGGAGTGAGATTGGTGGAGCAGCCTTTATAGTATCCTATCCTCCAGCCAGGGCCTGAACACCCTACATGGGGCTGTTAGGACTTGCCCCAACTAAATCACTGGTGTGGATCCAAGAAGCCCCATAGGTGGTGTTACACAGCATAAGGGGGAAAATACCACCTAACCCTGAGAAGACCTCCAGCCTGTTCCTAAGCTGTGCTGGATACAGCAGAGGTGATGCGACCCTGCTGCACCAATGCAGCGTCCGATTGGGCTGTGAGATATTTAATTCTGGGGTGCTGGGTGGGGTCCTGCCACAGTGACCTAAGCAATGGATTGAGGGTACCACCCTAACCAACATCCCAGCACTGATGTAGGTGTGTCAATGGGGCATGTGCTGCATCCTGCAGTTGAGGAGCAGTCACAGAGGCCTCCTCAAGGTAAGGGAATGTTTGTTCCCTTACTGCAAAGCTGCAGTTTGTTCCCTGACTCACCTCGTTGCAGGAAAGGTGGTTAGGATGGCGTCCCAAGAGCCACAGCAGCAAGAAAAGCCATTTCAGAAGCTGTGCTGCCACAGATGGGATTCAGAGTCCCCCCCCTTTTTTTTTACAACACAGCACCTCCCCCTGCTGCCTTCATATTTAGCCAAATGCTTCTTGGACCACAGATCAATAATAAGGCATTGCGTTCTGCCTTGGTAATGATTCCCAACCATTTATGAAATGGGACGTTATTATTGAGTAATAATTGACGGCACATCCCCAAACGTAGTGCTCCTACAAAACCCAAATTGTCTTTTTATCAGCAGTTTTGTTTTGTTTTTCTCTCTGTGTAACAATGTCAAATCCTTATATTTAGGATAAACTGTCTGCCACCAGTGTGTGTGTGTGTGTGTGTGTGAGACAGAGGGGGGGGGGAGGCCTAGGTCTCTCTAAATGTTTCCAGCCTCAAACCAATCTCCATTCTGAATCGCTGTGAACTTTACAGCTTGTTTGATTTTGCTTGAAAATGTGCCTTTCTATTCTTAAAAGCCAAACCCCAAGAAAAAATAACTGAAACCAAATGCCATGTCACTGAAGCCAACCATAACACATGGAAGTCCTAAAGTAACAGAAGAGAGATTGTGGTAATGCCTGACCTTCTGAACCAGGCGTATGGTTGGGATGCAACAAAGCAGCCAGCATTAGTTCCTAACTGGTGCACTCTAAGCTTGTATGCACACGTGACTTGAGCGATTGCTTTCTCCATTCTGGAGAATCAAGTGGGGTGAAGTTTTTCCTGGCTTATACTCTTTCAAGGTTGCAAGCGCAAGATCACCTTTTCGAATGCCCGCTAAATGAAAAACCGCAAATGACAACTCAACGCAAATGATGAAAAATGTCTGGGGTCAATGGGGCGGCAGTGGCTAACTTAAACATGCCTCCCTGTTACGTCAGTTTTAAGTCAAAATGTGATGCAGAAGTACTGAAATTCAGGAAAAAGCATTATCATTTGATGCTGCTGAATGGGGAAAACTGTCACTTACGTTAGAGTGTGTCACTTCCAAATGTCATTGGTGTAGTGCAGAAGGGAGGGTCAGTCATTTTTGGATCAGCTGCACAGTGTGGAATGGTTTTTCTGATTCAAATACTAGGCATCGAAAAGGCAAAAAATAATTTGAAGCTTCCCATATGAAATTAGCCAGTCTCCCACTTTAGAGGAAATATCGAACTCCAGGTCTTAGGGCCATGGTTTTAAAACGGCAAAGATTTGCTTCAGATGCCAGAAATGACCTCAGCACACAGAACAAACACAAACAGTGTCACAGTTGAACTTATGTACTTGTACGTGCCAACCTCCTCAACAGTATTACAAGCATTTGTTTCAAAGTTCCAACATTCCTCCAAATTTTTTTCTCTGGCATTTCTCGTCTGGAGCCAGGATGTGCCCTGTGTGTGTGTGTGTGTGTGTGTGTGTGTGTGTGTGTGTGTGTGTGT
>JAJKFI010013577.1:0-19286 GCA_029204185.1 Lerista edwardsae
GTGTGTGTGTGTGTGTGTGTGTGTGTGTGTGTGTGTGTGTGTGTGTGAGTGAGTGAGTGAGTGAGTGAGTGAGTGAGAGAGAGAGAGAGAGAGAGAGAGAGAGAAACTGGCATATACTCATAGCTGCAAAAATTTACAAACATCTATTTGAACAAAACTGCAATGAATTTTTAGAATGCCTATTATGCTACTTCTACCACTACCACCAATCAACCACTCAAGGTGCCTCATTTTTATGAGGAAAAAATGAAAGGTATCAATATTTTAAATAAAAAAGCACCATGAATGCTGCAAGAAAATAAAAGTGGTGTGTAATCAATTCACTATACCTAGATAGCACCTAGACCTCAATCAGCCTCTTTCATATACAATATTAAAATTCTTGAACTGGCTGAAAACTCCTACTTACTTTGTAACCAGCTCAATTTACAAATTTGGGAAACTAAAGAGATAAAACAGACCTTCTCGTCCTTCTTCTTCTGAACTTCTTCAATTTTCTTTTTCTTCAGCCATTCTTGATACATCTCTTTGGCTTTTTTCTTTGACTGCATTTTCTCAAGTTCTTTGGCTGCTGCTTCAGCCATCTCTTGGCTGAGTTTACGTTCTCGTTCTTTTTTCCCCTACAGAAAACCGAGTGGATTAACAGTCACGCTGAAAGTTTCTTACAGAAGCTTGAATATTTATTATCACAATGATTAAAACACCAAGCAAAATCAACAGTATTTTTCAAATGCATCACCTCAAGAAGCTACGTCCAGAGTAACATCAGAAATAGAAGACAAAATCATAATCACTGACTAGATTTCAAATGTTTCAAAAGTAAATGTTAAGGTATTTCAACTAATTATGGGGTGGGGAAGAAGAGAGACAGTATTTTAAAAGTTTGTGATGTCTTAACAGGAGAGGATCGTATAGATGTCTCATTCCCACCGCACACATTTGATGGGGCTGGGTGGCCTTTATAGATACAATATGGATTATTTAGGAGTGTGTGTTTCCTTTTTTCAAACAATGCACACTTTCAAAGAAGATGTTTCTACAGAGATGGGGAAAGGCCTCAACAAATACTTATTCAGATCTCCAAGTGGCTTCCAAGTGTCACAGAGAAAGAAGGCCAATGAGCCTTTCATCACACAAGCCGTTCTGAAGCTTGCAAAGGCTGTGTGTGGCTTCTGCGGGCCTCAGAAAGACTCCCAGACATGACCGGAAAACACCTCTAGTTGTGTCTGGGAGCTCAACATCTGTGGGTTCAGAACCCACAGTGAATTAAATCCGTGGGTTCCAAATCCATGGATAAGGAGATAGACATATACATGCTGTGTCTAATTTTGAAAAAAATGATTAGTGCTTTCAAAAATCTTTCCTTTGATGTCTTCATAAGATATATGATCTATTCTTTAACCAATTATGAGTTTTGCATACACTTTGATACCACTATTGGCGTTAATATAGTCCTGTATGGATAAATAACCCCAAAATACTAGTTACTCTTAGGATGAACAAGTCTGGTTATCGTTGCCCCACCCAAGCACATTTTTTGAGATAATGCAAACAAATATAGTTTGAGGGTATACCAACTCTCAACAAAATAAATGGGATGGGGGAAATAAGGCAATACCTAAGTGAAGCAACTATTACTCTGTATAGTCCTTGTTGCAAATAGTGGGTATCCTGGGTCTGAGGAAAAGTTCAGAGAAGTTTATCTTATCTTTCTGCTCAACTAATATGATGAACAAGAATATGGAGGCAAAATCAATGCAGGAAGACTCTGAATCCAGTCCAATGGCCACCAGGGCAAGTAAGTGTTACACTGGGCAGGTGGGAAGGCAGAACAGAGATAGAGGGGATTTTTCAGAGAAGGGCAGGGCAGGGAGGAAGGCAGGGTCGGTGGAGGTTGCCTCTGCCACATCTGAACCCTTACATGGGGATACTCGGACATCTGCCTGCGATTTTGTTATAAAAATTCATTTTAAAACTGTGTTACATTTTTTTAAAGAAAAGAAAATGCATTTCTATTTAAGAAAATAAATTTCTATTTCAATAGATACCGCTATTCACAGAAATGCAAAATGAAAGAAACACCAACAGAAATCACTGGTCATTCAACATACTTCCTTAAAAAATGACCACTACCCTTTTCTTAAGAAATGTGACTTGTACAAGTTGTTTTATCATCCTTTAAAATACACAGCAGTTTCTCCAATTGTTTTGGCAATATATTAAGCCCCAATTACCACACTGCATTTTTTGTTTATTGGAATGCTTGAAACTTCACTTACGGAATTATAGAATAATGCAGAAAAACTGTATCATTGTATCAAATTGTGTTTTCTCAGTCCCTCTTGCAACGCCCAACTGTCCTTGAATAGCCAGATAAACTCTTACGGTGGAACATACAGATACTGTTGTAGGTTTGGCAAAGTATTTTCCAGCTAACTTTACAACCAGACAAGCGCACTTAAAATAATTGGCTATATAATAATGTTACAAAATCTAAATAGAGAAAGAACATATTCTTCACCCTTTTCACCTCTTCATTTTTTTTCTGAACCCATTCCTTGTGTTTCTCCAGTGCAGCTAATCTTCTATTTTCACGTTCCTGTATTTGCTTTCGTTTCTCCATTTGTAAATTCATCTCCTATTAGAGGGCAGAAAAATTGTTATTACATTATTTTTCCCTATTGGGGGGGGGGAATACATTATTTTTGTTCCTGAATGATCTGCATGAAGTTCAGCTTGAAGTAGTTACTGTTCAAGCTGATCAATACAGCAAATTGAATTCAAATACTTGGCTCACTGTAAGTAGTTCAAATTGAATGCAAGTTTTATTTTTTAATGAAAACATGAGTAAGTATTTTAAGATTCCTGGATAACTTCTAAGGCTGCTCTTTTTTTCTTAAATGTACTCTAATACCCTCAGGAAGACACCAACCATGTTCATAACAGTTTTCTCTGAATATACTGCTAGAGTTTGTGTGTGGGAGATAAGAATCCAAAAGGGGTGGCATATGTTGGAGGAAAGAAACAGGGCAGGGAGGTTTGAAATGGAGACTATAGATTCCAGCAGGTACCTCTGCTGCTGGATCCACCCATTCCCACCTTCTCTGTGCTCCCAAGTTCCTCCCCTGTCCAGTTATGCTCTCAATCCTCCCACTCTGTCCTGAGTGGCACAGAGCACATGTGCTGCTGATATGGAGGAGGGTCTATCAGAAATCCCAGTTCACATATAGTAGTGACCCAAGGAGTCCTTTGCATCCTAGCTGTAATATTTACAAAAGCTGGTAGATGCTTAAAAAAACTAACCAAGCAACACCCTCTTGCCACTGCTGCTATTCAGCATTACTACTTTTAAAACATATTATAGTTAGACCAAGAAATAGTGACATCCAGAGTCTGCAATATGTTTTAGAAGTGAAGTTTTCTATGCTCAGATTTTAACTTTTGTTCCCTTTTGCAACACTGTCATATACAAACAGTGAGATAATCTAGTTAGAACAAAACGAAGCACAGAAGAAGTTTGCAATATGTTGATAAAACAGTATTTCAATAAATAAAACCATCTCTTTCAGGCTGGTACAATCTAGGCACTCCAGTGGTAAACTTGAACTGCTTTTGATCATTATCTTTTTGCTGTTCTTTGTGCTTTATGTACATTTAATTATATGGTTATTTTATTGTCATTTTATGAATGTTTTGCAAGCTGCCTTTGGCGCACCAACAATGTGGGATACAAATATTTTAATAAAATAACAAATATATCCAAAGGATGAGCTCACCACACCCACAAGATAGTTAAATGTTGCTGTGTAGGAGCATGAGCTATTCCAACTGTAAGAGACTATTGATACCAACTTACTGTAAATTTACAAAGCTGTTGTAAAAAGACTACTGAGATAAAATTATAAAATTGCTATAAATTATGATATAATGATGTATAATAATGCTTAACGCTACGTTGTGTTTCTGTAAAACACATAATTTTGCTCATGGTAGAATAGTCCCTACAATACTCAAAATTCTTAAAATACTCAAAAATTCTACAATACTCAAAATTCTGGAAAAAATATCTATTGATTGTGCATTTACAGGTCAGGTGCAAATAGGAATTAACACTCTTCCTGCTACAGCTCCCTGCACTACATCTCGCACCTGTTTGGAGTGATCTACAACTATCAGGGTCACCTTTTCATGAGGGGGGCAGCAGCAGAAAGGGTGATATGCGAGAGTCCTGTACTGCAAGTAGACTTCTACCAAGAGCAATCAGGGTCCAAGTCTACATCTCGAAGAATACTCAACATTTTCTGAATTCTTTGCCGTTTCCAAGCTTTGGGTTTTAAAAGCATTTTGAACTTTTTTTTTATTGCCACCTAGTCTAAGGAGAATGAAGAAATTCGTGGTGTGAGTAATAAGAGCCAACATCCAGTAGCACATAGTGGGCAATGACCACATTACATAGTGAGCATTGAATCTGCGACCCTGAATATTGCATATTGCACTGAAACTACCATAGAAGTAGGTATGCATAAATGTCAGATAAAAAGGGGGAATGTAAAAATTATTACACAGTAGCGAAAGTCTCTTCTTTTTCCCTCCCAGAAATAGAGGGGGGGGGAAAGGTGAGGATTCAGAGCCATAACTACAAATATCAAGGGATGAGAGGCCAAACAAAATGCAACATAGCCAGATTACTTATGGCCAATATGTTCCTATGCTTCACCACATACTTTGGCTTGCATATGCACAGCAAATATCTGTCATGTTTTATTGCTTAAATACAAGCATATGTAACCACCAAGAAAATACAAAAGGTACAAATTACTCAAATATATTTAGTCCTTTAAACTTGAATCATTACCAGAGTGCTGCTACATAAGTATAACGTATACACTGCACTTTCAATCAAGCATAATATTTTGCAGAAGTGACATACTAGGAGAATACATATACAACAAATGAATCACCACAGTGGAGGCAAATAAAAAAAAGAAAAGCATGTCTAAAGCCATTACAATATAAAGAACAAAGCAATCCGCTTTTCAAAATTAATAGGGAAAATGTGCATTTTGGTGCCTAACAGTCTGCTATCAAATGAAAAGGAAACAAGCATTCACCTCCATAGCTCGTGCTTGGAAGCGAGCACGTAGCTGTTTCTCTTTGCAAAGAAACCATTCTTCCCAAGGTGAGAGATTATCTGCCACAGGTGACTGATTTCTCTTGCTTGAATCGGAAATGCGTTCAGCGCTGCAAAAAGGGAAGGAATTATATGCTGCTGTAATTTATTGCATTTTTAAGCAAAATTATGCAAAACAAGTGGTATTATAAGTTCTTTATGACATCAGTATCGGTATGAATAAGCTCACAATGTATAATACACAATTGTTGTTCAGTCACTAAGTCGTGTATACTAATGCATTTAAAATTGAGCACTTCCCCTCCATGTCAAAATCAATAGAATTTATGCACAAAAACAATTGCTTTGTTTGGCAAACTACATAATTAAGCAAATTCAGATGCTTTGTGTCAGAATTTTACTGAACGGTGTCCCACATCCTGTGGATAACAAAATTCATAGACTATCATCTTTATTTCTACTTTTTCTGTTCTATGATAAAGAACAGAATATAAAGGGCAGAAGATTTAGTCGAGAGGGTTAATGCCTCCGTTTGCCTGAAGATAAGATCTGAAGATCTGTAGGTCGCCAGTTCGGGACAGCCGGAAGTCTCTGTGAGCGGCAGACCTCGTTAAGTGCGACTGATTAACAGCTGAGCTTCGGCTGCCTTGTGTGAGGGGGAGTTGTGCCGAAGTTCAGCCACTTCTCTGGTGGGAGCAGGGAAGACACTTATCAGCCAGCAAGAAGACAAACGGGTGGCCAGAAAGAAGGACTAAATCCAGAAAGATCCATCTGTATGTGTGTAGTTCTTGAAAGACAGAATATTTCTGTATAAATCGTAAAAACCTTCGGGTTTCTGAATAAAGTCTGCCCATGTAAACCGCCTTGAGTTATAGTCATTAATCTGGTGACCTAAGAAAGGTGGTATATAAATCCAAGTATTATTATTATTATTATCTGTTCAACTGTGTTCCTCAGATATTTCCTCATTTTTCAGTATCTTCAGAAAAAATTGCTTGCACACAAGCCTTCTATCACAGTAAATGTAAAGAGCCTGGAACTGCAGACAGCATGAAGATAGTGAAGGAGGACTATCCAAACATCTCCCCATCTGCAGTTTTAAAAGGCGGCTCCTCATGATGATGCTTCCTGTATCAAAGAGAAACTAACCCAAATGGTTCATGGTGAATTCCAATCTGCGCAAACAAAAAAAAGCATTTCATTCTTTTGAAAAAAGCAGACAATTCATCATCAACAAAGATCCTAAGAAGGGCCCCTAAAAGAAAGACTTATTTTCACCAGACACAGATGCTGAGTTCAATCCCTAAATGACAATAAGGACCAGAAACTTAAGCTAATTGTTGGGCAACTTTGGCCACTAATGTAGACACAATGCCACCTTAAAAACACTTTATTAATTGATGAATACTGATTTATCTTCAGAAAACGTTATTTGCAACAATTGAAGTGTTATAATTGTATTGAAATACATGTTATTACTTATTTGGACATCATAATTTACAAGGCTTATATTAGCCGTTTTGTTATTGTGTTATTTAGAACAGAGGTCATCAAACTGACGACCACTGAGCACCAAAAATCCCTTCCCCATTTTGCGCAGAGCTTAGTTCCAGGGAAATACTACTGTTCCTTAGCAGATTGGCTGGCAGGGACACTCTGGGCAGTCTATGCCCTGCTCCCTAGCCTTCTGGGTCACTTCCCTGAAACTCTAAGAACTGCTTACACAGGGGAAAGGTTAATCAAAACTCCAGATCTAGCCTGTGGGCCAGGGTTTGGAGACCCCTGATTTAGAAGGTGGCTGATGAATTGTTTTGTTGAATTTGCTCTTACTGAATTGCTTTTGTTATTTTGACTGAAATTTTTCTTATATGTTTTTGTTCTACCTGTCATCATTGTGAGCCACTCTTGAGCACAAATTTGTTTCTGAAAGAGTGGCATATAAATATTAAATAAAAATGTCCTCTCCATATCTTCTGCAAATCTAAATCTACTCCGTTCATACTTCTATAATAGAACGTGCCCTACAAAACAGGTTTGTAAATAATAATGAATGGGTTTTTTAACCCCACCCCCTTTGTTGTTGCCCCACTTTCTTTCCTAACCATTGCTGTCTGCAACATGCTATGAGTATCCTCATGTTGTAATGGCAGCCACATACACATTCTAAAGTTTTAAAGCAAACAGAATGTGTAATATCCTGCTAACTGGTCAAGAGGCACTTTTTCCAAGTGGTGTTCTATTTAGCAGCGGTAAAAGAGAAACTGTCGCTCTTGACCCCAGTAGTGTCTTCTCTAGTGGATGTTGTTGGTAGTGGCTTGCATTTTTTCTTTTAGACTGTGAGCTCTTTCAGGACAGGAAGACATTTAACTTCATGAACTTTGTGTTGAAACGCGGTATACAAATACAAGTAGATAATCCCTTATCTGGACATCCAAAATCCAGACTATTCCAAAATCCAGTATTTTGTCAAAGATTTTAAAAAAAACTTTCTGAAATGTGAACACAAAGTCTTGTGCTCATTCCCACAAACAGGCTGTACAGTGAGGGGGAAAAAAACTATTTGATCCCCTGCTGATCTTGTATGTTTGCCCATTGACAAAGAAATGATCAGTCTATAATTGTAATAATAGGTTTATTGTAACAGTGAGAGACAGGATAACAACAAAACAATTCAGAAAAATGTGTTTCAAAAAAGTTATGAATTGATGTGCATTTCAATGAGTGAAATAAGTATTTACACCTTCACAAAACAGGACTTAGTACTTGGTGGCAAAACCCTTGTTGGCAATCAGAGATCAGATGTTTCTTGTAGTTGGCCACCAGGTTTACACACATCTCAGGAGGGATTTTGGCCCACTCCTCTTTGCAGATTCTCTTCAAGTCATTAAGGTTTCGAGGCTGACGTTTGGCAGCTCGAACCTTCAGCTCCCTCCACAGACTTTCTATGGGATTAAGGTCTGGAGATTGGCTAGGCCACTCCAGGACCTTAATGTGCTGCTTCAGCCACTCCTTTGTTGCCTTGGCTGTGTGTTTTGGGTCATTTTCATGCTGGAATACCCATCCATGACCCATTTTCAATGTCCTGGCTAAGGGAAAGGGATTCTCACCAAGATCTGATGGTACATGGTCCCATCCATCGTCCCTTTCATGCAGTGAAGTTGTCCTGTCCCCCTAGTAGAAATGGGGATGGTGTTCTTGGGGTCATAGGCTGCATTCCTCCTCCTCCAAACCCGGTGAGTTGAGTTGATGCCAAAGAACTCGATTTTGGTGTCATCTGACCACACCACTTTCACCCAGTTCTCCTCTGAATCATTTAGATATTCATTGGCAAACTTCAGACGGGCCTGTACATGTGCATTCTTGAGCAAGGACCTTGCGGGCGCTGCAGGATTTCAGTCCTTCACAGCGTAGTGTGTTACCAATTGTTTTCTTGGTAACTATGGTCCCAGCTGCCTTGAGATCATTGACAAGATCCTCCTGTGCAGTTCTGGGTTTCTTCCTCACCATTCTCATGATCATTGAAACTCCACGAGGTGAGCTCTTGCATGGAGCCCCAGACCGAGGGAGATTGATAGTTATTTTGTGTTTCTTCCATTTGCGAATAATCGCACCAAATGTTGCCATCTTCTCACTATGCTGCTTGGCGGTAGTCTTGTAGTCCATTCCAGCCTTGGCAGGTCTAGTCTTGTCCCTGAATCCTTGGACAGCTCTTTGGTTTTGGCCATGATGGAGAGTTTGGTATCTGATTGATTGCTTCTGTGGACAGTTGCCTTTTATACAGGTATTGTAACAAGCTGAGATTAGGGGCACTCCCTTTAAGAGGGTGCTTCTAATCTCAGCTCATTACCTGTATACAGTAAAAGATAGCTGGGAGCCAGAAGTCTTGCTGATTGATAGGGGATCGAATACTTATTTCACTCATTGAAATGCACATCGATTTATAACGTTTTTGAAATGCGTTTTTCTGGATTGTTTTGTTGTTATTCTGTCTCTCACTGTTACAATAAACCTACCATTACAATTATGGACTGATCATTTCTTTGTCAGTGGGCAAACATACGAAATCAGTGGGGGATCAAATAGTTTCCCCCCTCATTGTAAGTTCTATTCTGTAATGCGTGCCATTGTTGAAAAATGTCAGAGGCCAGCAGGTACCCAAATGGGGCAAAGTGAAAAGAGAAATAAGAAGCATTTTTCACAATTATTCCAAAATCCAAGCAAATTCAAAATCCAGACACCTTCAAGAAGGAGGCGGGGCTAAGGGTCGCTGCGAGCAGACAGAGTTCTTTGGAGCTCTGCTGACTGTCGTCCATACCTACCCCCCCCCGGCTTGTGGGGAGGGGTCTTTGTTTGCCCAAGGAGAGGGCAAGAAGGTAGGAAGCTGTGGTCCTGTTTGCTCCCGGGATGGCGGTCCGGGGAGCAAGCACAGACGGCTTCTAGCAGGCAGGAGACAGCATCCGCGCGGCAGAAAATGGTGACGTGGAACATCAGATGACCACCCCCCTTCCCCCACTGTCGGAACTCAGCAAGAAAGTGAAATTTTAAAAATCTATACACTTGAGAAAGAAAATTGCCCACATCTAAATAAGAAGAAAACGTGAGTGTTGGATGCTTAATGACTTTGGGATTGGTAGATATAGAAGGGGGAAAGTGAGCAATAGCGGTTGAAAGCGGCGGCAGGATTCCTGCAGGTGGCTCAAAGCATTCTTCGAGTTTACAAATATACCCACAGGATCTCATGTAAGTGATGTGGGGTTAAAAATATACTCACGTTATTTGTTTATGACATGAAGGAAGGAAGGAAGGAAGGAAGGAAGGAAGGAAGGAAGGAAGGAAGGGCTTTTAAAGGTTATGCTGGAACGGGACTATAGGGGGTTATAAAGTAGAACTACAATTTATAAGTGAAGGATTATAAAAGAAGTACTCTGACAGGATCGGACTAAACTGAGAACAAGTTGAAAAGATTACAATAACCAAGAAGGCAAGTTGAAAGTGACTGAAACACATCGCGGAAGGAGAAAGAACAAGAGGAGGAATTGTTAACGGGAAGAAGTTAGAGGCTTTTTAAATTGATTTTTGTCACTCGGGAGTGGTTTTCTGCAAGAGGGGCGTTTGTGGAATATAATTTGATTGACTGGAGGCAACAGAAGAAGCAGAGAAAGACTCTATAGACCAGGAGAATAGACAATAGAATTACTTCCATTTTTCATATTGGTATAGATGCAGATGATACTGGACTGAATGTCTTAAAAAGATACAACAATCTAATTGTGAAATATTTGACTCTAATCATTGATTGCAGAAAAACTGTTCTATGAGCTACAAATTTTGAGGGAGTGGGGTGGTAAAATACTGGTGATTGTAGATAAATCTGCAGTGGTAATTATTGTATATTGACATATTTGAAGTTTTGATTCTGATTGCAGGTAATTGAAGAAAGGGAGACTGTGGAAAAAGGAGTAATTGATCAAGCAAATTTTGAAAGGGAAATGCTAAATGTTAAGAAATAAGACTAATATTAGTATATTAGCATAACACAACCTAAAAAGATCTGATGAAGAGAACTAAATCTGCTTCACCAACGATGGGTTACAACTATCCACACTACTCTGGCGCAAGAAAAGCTTTTGGAAAAGAGAAGAGGTAGTCAGCCTGGAGTGATAGAATTTTTAAAAGGGATGAGTGAGGAGTTGAAACAGATTAAAGGAGATATCAAGACATCAGAGATAAATATGAAAGCAAATTGATCAATTAGCAGAGGACACGATAGAGATGAACCAAGCATTAAAGACGACATAGAAAAAGGCCAATAAAAATGAAAAAGAGATTAAGAAGATGAAAGAGGATAAGAAGAAATATGAGCAGAAGGCAGATAAGATGCAAGGTAAGAAAGATGGAACAACAAAACTATGATTTAGAGACCAATGTTATGAAATTGGAGAGGGAGAAATCTTTTCTTATGATCAGGATACAGAATTTTCTGGAACAAAAAGGAGAATACACTAAAGAGATAATACAGGAGTGGCTGATACAGCAAACTGAAATTGACCAAGAAATTATAGTTGGAGGAATTGAAGCTGTTTTTTGACAAAATTCAAGTTATGCAAGGATTCACAATCTTACTAGGGAAATTATGGAAATTATTCACACAGAAAAGAATCAGAGATATGGTCCTGCAAATCTTGGATGAAAAACCTAGAACAGTGGATCAGAATCCGATCAGAATTTTGAAAGACCTTCCTTGGTCAGTGAGACTAGTAATTTTACCAATTACATTTAGCAAAGAAGTTAAACATATTACTGTAAATATTAATACGGCAGCTAGGCTTGTATATGCACAGATGTGGAAAAATGTAGATACACCCAGAAGAGATGTTAATACAGAAAATTTATGCAATGGATGAGAAATGGCGATGTAGATAGAATAACACTTGGAAAACATTTTATATATGGTTAGAGGGACAGTGAGATAAGTTGTAATATGAAAATAAAGTAGAATGGGTTGTTTATTTTTTAGAAATAGATTTGATATGTTAAATGAATGTGATATTGGGTAATGAAAAGACAGAATAATCAGATGTGTAATTTATAAATGTAAAGTTGCTGAGAACTGACGGATACCTAATGTTTTTCCTTTGTATCCCTAACCCTATGTATCCCTTTTCCCTAACCCATAACTGAAGTATTAAATAAAAACTTATTGCAAAAAACACAAAATCCAGATACCTTCCTATCTCAAGTAGCCCGGATAAGGGATACTCAACCTGTACTGTCTGATTGATTGGTAGTATCTCTTCCCTTTTCTTTCTTATCTAATTTATCAGTATACAATACTGATACACGCTGCATCTAACCACAAGCATTGGTTTTACTGGTACTCTGGTTTGCATATAATGCAAACTGATAAAAATGTTTTGTAGATGAGAAACCATTAGCTAGGCTATCCCACAACCTCTCGTGTTTCAATAGCCTGAAATAGCCTGAAATAGGAGACAGGGACAAACAGCGAGGTGGCCAAGTTTCCAGATGACACAAAACTTTTCCAGGTGGTGAAGACCAGAAGGGATTGTGAAGAGCTCCAGAAGGATCTCTCCATATTGGGGGAAAGGGCGGCAAAATGGCAGATGCGTTTCAACGTAGACAAGTGTAAAGTGATGGACACTGGGGCAAAAAACCAAAACTTCACCTATAGGCTTATGGGTTCTGAGCTGTCTGTGACAGCTCAAGAGAGAGATCTTGGGGTGCTGGTGGACAATTCAATGATGGTATCGACCCAGTGTGCGGCAGCAATTAAAAAGGCCAATTCCATGCTTGGGGCAATTAAAACAGGGGTTGAGAATAAAACAGCCAATATTATCATGCCATTATACAAATCGATGGTAAAGCTGCACCTGGAACATTGAGTGCAGTTCTGGTCACCGCACCTCAAAAAGGACACAGTGGAGCTGGAAAAGGTGCAGAAGAGAGCGACAGAAATGATTATGGGGATGGGGCACCTCCCTTATGAAGAAAGACTGCAGCGTTTGGGGCTCTTCAGCCTAGAAAAAAGGCGCCTGAGGGGGGACATGATTGAGACATACAAAATTATGCATGGAAGGGTTAGAGTCGATAGAGGGATGTTCTTTTCCCTCTCTCAAAACACCAGAACCAGGCATCCGCTAAAACTGAGGGTTGGGAGAGTTAAAACAGATAAAAGGAAGTACTTTTTTACCCAGCGGGTGGTTAGTCTGTGGAACTCTTTGCCACAGGAAGTGGTGATGGCATCTGGGGGTTTGGACGGATTTCTGGAAGAAAAGTCAATCGTGGGCTATAGGCCCATCATGGATTGTGCAACCTCCTTACATTAGTAGTAGGCTACTTCAGAGTACCGGGTGCAACAAGATGCAAGCATCTTGTGTCTCGTGCCTCCCTGGGGCACCTGTTGGGCTGCTGAGAGATACAGGAAGCTGGACTAGATGGGCCTTTGGCCTGACCCAGCAGGGCTCTTCTTATGTTATAATAGTATAGTACCAAGACAGTGGGGAAAAGTGCCCAAGGATGGGAAAGGAACAGAAGATGCAATTTTCTACCTGAGTCTGTGCCAGCCATTTGGCCAGAAAAGACCGGAGAAGCTCCATGTTGGGCTGCCCAGCCCAACACAGGGCATAGGATCCAGCAATGGAGGCCACTGCTGGTCCCATGAAGGGGAAATGGCTTTCTCCATAATACCCTCACTATGTACAGTACTTTCTCAATGAACAATCTAGATCAGTGGTTCTCAAACTTCATAGCACCACTTTTAGAATTACAATCTGTCCGGGACCCACTGGAAGTGCTGTCATGGCCGGAAGTGCTGTGACACCAGAGCCTGCTGCTTTCCCAAGAATGCAATAAAGTAGGTTATTTCTCAGCCATTTTCCAATAGCAAAATGAATAAGGGAAAAAAAGCTAATTTACATCCTTGACAAAAGCAAAATAACCTCACACACACCTTTTCCAGCGTCCCATTTTCTCATATTTTCAGTCATGGTTGTGCTAGGTGCTATGCAACCCACCTAAAACTGACTTGTAACCAAGTCTGAGAAACATTGTTCGAGATGCTAGCCATATCATCAAAAGCATGATAATCTCCATAAGACATCTCCAATGCATCGTGTTCTTGTTCTTCTATCAAATCCAATAAATATAATGGTATCAAAGGCTGCAATAAAATTATGTTCTTCAGAACTGTACGTAGATTAGACTTCGTATTAGAACAGAAAAAATGTTTAGAAATCAGAAAGTATTTAAAAAATGTTTGGTAGGCTGGTGCTTAATCTTTTTTTTTTTTCCAGGCCTATGCAGCTCTGGTGTTTTAAAGATGTGATGCCAGTGCTAAAGAATTTAAAATATTTTTCAGTCTTTGAGTCTTTTCAGGCTCAGGAAATTATCATCGTTTAGCTACAACAGCTAAGATATAATTCAACAATATTAAGGTGAGCTTTTACTAGCTGATCATATTCCAAGTCCTTTTGCACAGGTCCACCTTTTCTTCTTAATCTGCAGCTTCTAGAAACTAACAATTTTTGAAACTTTTAAATACATAACCAGGCTACATGTGGTAAACAAACTTCCACCTAATATTTTCTTTTTCAAATGAAAAGTAGCTTCAGGAGACTGAAAGTGATAGCAGTGAAGAGATTTGGGTGGAGATAGAGAGGCTGCTTAATCCTTTGGGTTTCTCCTGAAAATTCCTATGTCCCACGCTTCCGCTTCCTCCTCCTCAGGCGTGAAAATAAGCTGGGGGACAGAACTTTTGGCAGAAAAATGCTGCAAGAGAAAGGGATGTGATTCCAACCCCCCCCCCTTATATTTTTCCTCTGAAACTTGTAGTCTCAGAGGCTACTTTGTGGATGAAAAAGATGTTTAAGAAAAGATTAACATATCATTATGTGAATGTGTAGTTTGGCCCTTAGAAGCCATAGCCAGCTTGAATGAATTAGCTATGCTTGTAGGCACTGCCAGAACAGACTAAGAAAAGAAGCCCAGGAATGTGCACTTTGGGATTTCAGCCTGTTCATTAAACTATATAACTGGTAATTAAGACCAGAATTTTTTTTTTAAAACCATGAACTAATTAAAATTAAGGTGCACTAATACATAGTTTTGAAATCTAGGAATACAATTATTTAATAACTAAATTCAGTTTTACATGAAAAAGCTATACATATACACACACTAGTCAGCATGCTTTGAGTTATGAATTACTAACTTGAGGCTTTGTGACATAGCAAGCTAGGCCCTGGTCTCATTATGTCGCATTGCATGGTAGCATTTCAACATCAAATTGTAACTGAAAGTTGCTGTGCTTTTTTTGAACAGTCAGTTAATTCAGATTTATGTGGCCCTTTCTTCAAAGAATCACACTACTTTATTCTTAGAAACCGTTTCTATTAATTTAAGTAAATAGACAACTAGCCAAATTATTGAATTTGAGTCCATTAACTGGAAATGTATTGATGTTATCCATTTAAGATAAAATGATCACTGAATCAATGTTTCAAGTGTGTTGAAATCAATCTACATGTGCATTACTGTTGAACTTGGAGTTATAAATATGTAGTCACAAATAAAGTAATGTTACCAGTGCTCAGATGAGAATGGCTATTGCCACATATGTGTTTCTTCTGTGATTTTGAAGGCACTAACAATGTCTGTGAGCACTAGCAATTTATGTATATTATAAGTTAAGGAGAAGGAGAAAGGGCAATCATTCACAATTACTATTTAAAGGGAAGCTATTGGTTGGATGTTAAGGTCATCATTTCTGTGGCATCAATTTTGGATGGTTAGTTGCTTTATGTACTTGTAATGCTAATCATTCTGCACCCAGGCTCAGCTTGCCTAACCCAGGCTCACGGTGGTTTAGATCCCAGGAATCAGGAATATAAATAAAAAATTATATGGCCAACTAATACAGTATACGGATAAAACAATCCTTATAGGGTTATTTTTGATATCCATTTGTGTGTGCAATTCTAGTCAGAGTGCTTTTTAAGACTATGACCTGCTTAATGTTTGCCTTGCTGTTCTCATAACAGCATCCTGAGCACAACTTGCCGAAAACCACACCGAGCTTAATGACTAAGGGCAGAGTTTCATTTTACATTTTGTACTTGGATGCAAATGCTCAAGTACCAAATATGCGCACGCCTCTTACCAAAGGAATGCACATTTTCCATTTAAAATAGTCAGGAGTGGAAACTCCAAGCCTTTCCCAGTTATTCAGCAAAGTTGGTACCCTTCACACTTTTAAGAAGCATGTGTACTTGGTCTGTAGGTTCCCATACCCAAGTACAAAACAGAAAGTGCAACTTCATTCATTCAAAAGACTTTTATACCACCTTTCATCTGCCTAGAAAGATGCCCAAAGCAGCTCACAATTCTCAAGTTAAAAATAAACAATACATAAAAACTACAAATAAAATCACAATAAATTATGTAATCAGCCCTCAGGAAGATATCTGTACAAGTTATTTTCAGAACAACATCAACTACCATGTATGGAAAGCATTTGAAGACAGGAATCAATATGCAACCTGTTTGTGCCACAAGTCAAGCCAAGTTATTAGGCAACGCCATGCTAGTTCATGCTATTGCGCATACGTTGCCCACTGAGTGCCATAGTATGGTTTTGCCTCTACTTGAATAGGAGGCACAGCAACAACAGACAGGAGCAATGACTTGAGTCTCAGGATTTCATGATTCAAGTAACCATAGGTAATGCCATACTGCTTGTTGTCAAGGGTGATGAGTCCTAAGCTTCTGTTCCAGCCTGGAACTGGGGAGAAAGTTGTATCCATGCACTTAAGGGAAGCTTCAGCACGGTAGTTGCCAACAGTGCTTGGGAGTTTGCTACATGCAGGCAAAACAAGTAACAGTCTTTTCCAGGCTTTAAAAGGTTGGTGCTTGCTATTTTGCAAGAATGCTGCAGAGGCCATTGCTGGGCCTACCAAAACAAAATGGTAGCTGCTATTTGTGAGCTGCCTTGGGCATCTTTGCCTTGGACCTACAGAAGTGGGGGTCATCATCAGTGGTGGGATTCAAATGATTTAGGAACAGGAACTCACTTTTGATTGGCACTTGTTGGGAACCCGGAACCAGCCACGGAGCCCGTTAGGATCCGGAATGCCCGTTCTGTTCCGTTCCCCCTGAATGACATCACTGGTCATCATTACCCCAGTGGCATTAGGTTTCAGAGACCCTCCGAAACTACGCACATTTAACAGGTAATCAACCCCACTGAACAGAACGCAGCTCACTTCAGATCAAAGAAACATAGGATTGTGCAGAAGCGGGCTTGGTGGCCACAATGTTTTGGCTCAACTATCAAGCCCAACCAAGATCTGGGGAGACCTGCATGAGCAACCCGTTGAGGAACCTCCCTTCTCGTGTACAACTGTAACGAACACACCCCTGCTTCACATCTGGCTTGAAGGCATCCATGGGGTAGCTGGTCTGCCACCCTCATAAGTTCAAAATGTTTTAACGGATGGGGGGGGGGGAGGACAACCCTTTTTCTGATATGTTTGCAAGCCATTTCAACAGCCCTGGGGGGGAACCCTTTTTCCCGAGATGCTTGCAAGCAATTCACCCGCCTCGGTTTCCCCAACGAGGGCAGCTGGAGAGAGGTGGAAGGAAGAGCCAGGCTCACGTTACCTATGGTGCTTAATCCTCTGAGGGATGCCTGAGCCCCTGCTAGATGGTGTTGAACCTTCCTCTTGCTCCGTGCGTTGGAAACTTGGGAAACTATGGTCGAAACTCGGGAGGATCAAGGAGGAAGCGGAAGATTTCCCGGCCACCTCATCGTCGGAACTGGCGGGAAAGGGTGGGGTGGAATGGGCTGCCCCCCGCCTGCTGGTTGGGGGCGCAGAAGTGGGCATGATGGTGACAGGGACCTGCGGAGAGGAACGAGAGAGTGAGCAGCCGGCGCCTGACGAACCCGACCCGCCCCGCCCCCAAATACGAGGGGGGCTGCGAGAGACCCACCCCCTCGCTCATTTCCTCCGCTCCCCTCGGCCCCTGGGCCCGGTCCAGCCCGGCCCAGCTCCCTCCACTTCCGCGCTGGGCCGCACAGCCGAGCTGCCGCCCTTCCCACCCCACCCCCACTAACGGCTCCGCGGGGGGAATAAACCGTTCTACCTGAGGCCGCCGCTTTGAAACTCGCAGCGCCTGCTCTGCTCCCAGCCGTCCCTGCGGCACAGCCAACCCGCCAATCACTCCGCGCAACGATCGCCATGGCAACCAGGACGCCTCTGGCCTACCTAATCTGTTCGCCAGCCTTTAACGCCTCCCGAGCGGGCTGGCGGGCGGGCACGGCTCCACCAGCTGCCTTTCGTGCTTCCACCCCGCGCCTGAGCCCTTTCCTTTCCTGGGTTTCCCTGGGGCGTTGTATGTTTTTCTTTACAAAACAATAATAATGCTTTCCATCGCGCCCTCCCCCCTGTCCCTCATCTCGGATTGACTTACCTCAACAATGCCCCCGCCGCCGCCGTCACCACGTGCACTTCTTTACTTCGCCCCAAAAAGCTTATCAGGGCTTAAGTTGAGTAAGCGGAGCGGAGCCTAAGAAGCTGTTCTCGGCACAAGTAATGGGACTCCGATTCGGAGTCATCAGAGGGAACTCGAGCATGTGCAGAACGCGTCCCCCTCTTGTACACAGCGACTGGGGGCGGCATTCCCGCGGCTTACGGAGATCCTCCTCTTCCCCGCCGACGGGAGCGGCTGCCAGCATAAGAACATAAGAAGAGCCCTGCTGGATCAGGCCAAAGGCCCATCTAGTCCAGCTTCCTGTATCTCACGGTGGCCCACCAGGTGCCTCAGGCAGCTCAGTAGACAAGAAGATGCCTGCATCCTGTCGCCACACTCCCTTGGCCCTGGCATTCTAAAGTAGCCTACTTTTAATGTAAGAACAGTGCCGGATAGGAAAACAGCTATAGTTTTGGGAAAATAATTGACTGGCTGGGGCAGTGCTTGAATGGTGTGATAACTTGTGCTGCTGTTCTTTCGTGTTTGTGACACAGGTGCTCTCAGCAACTACCTATGGCCATAGAATATGTACAGCACTTGAGCAACTCTTGAATTATACAGGAATTATTTGGTTGTTCTTATGAAGAGACTCCACAAAATGCAGCTGTTGTAACAGGTGACTTAACCAGATCATGGTTTTCATGAAAAACAGTTATGGGAATCCTGAGAGATATGCATCTTTGTTAGCTTATCAACAAGCAAGAACACCTACAACGTGGAAGAAATGTTCTACCATTTCAGAATGATCACATGGCAATTTCATTTGCAAAATAGCAATTATTGTGCAAAATTGTGTCTACAGTCTATCACGTTGATATCTATCCTTTCGCATGGGTACTCACCTCTTTGCATCCCTCAAATGTCATAAGCAATTCCAAACCAATAGAACATTTTTTGCACTTGTCAATTAAAGTTGTATCCCCTTGTAACAAATACATCAACAAATAGTCATCATAACACACACTTGTATGGTTCCACAATAATATGATTTTGGGAATATGATTTCGTGAAAAAAAATCAAAAATTTGTTTTTTTAACCCAAGAGCTCTTGTAATAATAATAATAATAATAATAATAATAATAATAATAATAATAATAATAATAATAA